>JAFIRS010000533.1:0-120000 GCA_018342105.1 Gonioctena quinquepunctata
GCTTACAACTATAGCAGAAAGTGTCGTTACAACTTTTGGTCTTAATTTATTCCGTCTGGACCCCTTTCGCAACGCGCGATAAGGAACTTCGTTCCAAAATTCCTTGTCCACCATGGCTCAGTTGAACTGCAACTGGGGGATAAGAAGTGTGATACAAGTCTAATGAGAACTTGACCCAACTTCACAACTCCCACAGCTGGAGTAAAACAGAGTCTAAATGGTCATAATCCAGAACATGACTTGTGTTTTCAGTAAGGAGAAAACGGAAAAAGAGGCTGGCAAATTGCAGAGAGATATAAGTGAAATCATCATAGAGAATGGAAATTGAAAATTATTAGCATGATTAACAAGAAAATTAAAATGTGAATTAGAGTAAAAAGCTGAGAAAGTTCAATATTATTTCAATTTAGACGTCCATGAAGTGGAATATATGATCTATTTAAATTGACTCACGTGTTGAGACAAAGGTTATTGTTGAGTATTTCCTTACTAATGTGCAAGTCTTCAAGAAAATCTAATGTATTATAATTTACATTACGAAAGCACTGTATATTTATGATGATTATTCCACAAGTAGATATAAAAAATGTCTGTCATGAGTTGGATTTTTTTATCGATATAATAAAAAAAACATCCGAAATACAAAAAAAGGTATAACCGTTCCTCCCGAAATACCTCCGAATGCCGAAGACTCCTAACTATAGGGGACTAATATCCATGCGGGAATGAAAAATCTCGGAAAATAAAAACTGGTACCTACATTAGAAGATGGTTTAGTGTAAGTGTAGGTCTGCCGTAGTCTAATCTTTGTAAGATATTGATTGTTGAAGCATTTCGAAGAATTGATTGATGCTGAAGAACTACCTTTACCGAGACGGCTAATAACAGTTTTGTTTAAATGAAATTTGTGGGAACTACTACTTATGGTAATCGGATAGAGGGTTTTTATTCATTTGGCTGCATAATTTGTTCCTGACTGGTATTCCATGTTGTGGTGGGTATTTTATGAACATTCATGATGTTATAAAATAAACATACAGGTTCTTATAAAAAGTTATGGTTAGTGTTGATAATATAGAATTATGTTTTGGAAACTTTTTATGAGTAATCCTTACCCAAAAAACGGAATGTTTAAATCATTGATATCAGTCTTTTGTCTGAATACCAATATGCCCGTCGGTCTACTCTAGAGTGTTGAAATTTAGCATCATTATACCGGGTGTTTCTCAAAAGTTGCTTACCCATATAACTTTTTTGTTTCTAGTGATGAACAAATGGAATTCGTCGTGGAAGTAACGTACATGAATATGCATTTTTGACGTATTCAATTGTTTTCTATCACGTCAGGTTTGACCAGAAATTACCCATACTTTCTTATTTTAAATGGGACACCCGGTATATTTTTACTTATTTCAATAGAAAATCACATTGTCACTAATTGGCATTTATCATCATAATTATTTTTTTTTTCAATTTTCATTCTAGAGTGTCATGAATGAGTTGAAACGGATGATTTTGGATCAAGTTGCCAGGGAAGAATAGTTTCGATCGAGTTTTACAATTCATTTGTTTTACTGGTTCATTTAAAGTAAACTTTTTTGGTGACCGCTACGTTCCTATCTACGTTTCTGGATCTCAGATAGCCACAAACCACGATGTGGTCACCTGGCAAAAATGTGGATATGTAGTGGCCGACACTAGACACGTTAAATGATATGTAGCTCGATCTCTGACCAGCAAGATATTTTCATAATGAATGTTCCTCATTCTTCCATTCTGCCTGATTCATTTCTGAAACAAGATCGACAATGAGTATAAGAATATAAAACATACAAACACGAAAGTAAGCAGGTACTCATATTGAATTTGGAAACTTCTGATCGGGATAAAATTGAAAAGATTGAAAGTTTACTGTGAAATATGGGTGTTGTAGCTCGATTGTGAGCACGTGCCATCTGAATACTCTTTATTTAAAGAAAACATTATAATTTGGAAATAACTCGCCTCTGAAATTATGTACTTAAATCTCTCATTTTCAATCTTGGTTACTTGAAACTAATACTTACGTAATAAATTACTACGTTTGATGCAGTGCTGACGACAAATACATCTTTATTGCATGTTTCATTCATTTCTCCAATAATGGCGCCTAGCATATTCCTGTAAATATGGCGGCTTTTGGATAATATAACTTGAAGTGGTAGCAACCGAAAATATACCACTCCAAAGCACCTTTCGTCATGAAGTAGCCAGTGGAACTAAATTATTAAGTTTTCTACTATTATAATTTCCAATTAAATGTTATAATTAACCTGTCACCTGGCTATTATAACCTGTCACTTCAAAGTTATGACCTCTAAATTGCGGGTACATGTCCACTATTCTTGAAAAGGACATGTAGCAGAAGTATAGTGGATTTATGCAGCTCCAATTAACAATTATTAAGTATCAAGTAATGCAAACTGAATTTCCAATCAAGGTATGAATATCAAGCAGGCGCACCAGTCAGACATCCGATCCATTTATTTAAACCGTTTTATACAAAATCAAGAAAAATGTCTATTGAAAATGCATAATCTATTTCATTTTGAATAAATATCATTCACGTTTCACATAACAGGTGAAACAAACTTTCTGTAAGCCAAAATAAAATAATTTTCGTCATCGCGCGGACCAATCCACGTTCACTTGATGGAGAATTTTAAAGGTAACTGTAATTTGTAGTGACTTTCATTGAATGCGAACTGTGGCAATCACTTATGGAGAAAGCAAGAACGTGGCAACCATCACCACATATCACAATCAAGTGCCTGTGACATTAAAGGTTTGATGGAAGTTACCAAAACTTCACCGAAACTATCTTACTCTTTTCAAAGTGATTGTGACTTTTTATTGATATTCAAATGGCACAGGATGGTTACTGCAACGGTTATTTTCCACTCTTGAGTTTATAAACTCAATTGGTACTAACAAGTTATAGAACTGGTGAAGTGGCTAACATAGATGGGAATTCCGTGACTACAACAATACAAATATGAAATTTCAGTTATTCTTTACTGTATAGTGGTAGATTCAGTGGTCGAAGTTGCAATGTCACTATGATCCTGCTTGGAAATGGTTAGTTTTCACTACATAATAAAGTTTTGGTGTGATATTACTTTGATGGGTCGAAATACGTCTAAATGAGACTGAAAAATATGCTCTAGGAGAACACCTTTCTCGTCCGGAGAAAAGAGAAATTAATTTCTGACATGTCGATATTTTTTGCTCCTTTTTACATCACTGATTGTTAGTAAGCTCGTTTGCACGAATAACGTGCATCACTGATGATCAGTTGGGAAGTTCAAATATCGTTAACACTCAATTTATCAATTCAAATCACCGACGTTATGAAACTGGAAGTCATTATCGCATTCTCCAGTCAGTTAGCCTTCCCTATAAAATATGAGAATATATATTAAGTGAAATTAACATACTTTTCATTATCACCATCCTGTAATAAATTTCATAAAAATCAACACATGTTTCGGCTTTAAAAGTTTTAAATCCACCCTTAGTGAGTTAAAACACGTGCTTGTATTATTCTCCACATAATCCACTTGCCGAATGATGTTTTCACACTGGTGCATCCCAAAAAAGATTCGGTGCTTAGGAAGATTATGACGCAGACCGCTTGAATTCATCTGAAGAGAATTAACGTCTTTCAAACATGAATAATTGGCATGTTTTTGGAGTCGTCACGAACACATGATGGTGGGTGAAATATATCGCTTCATTAAAGTGTTGTTTCCTTTGATATTTCGAAAAAGATTTTACCATAAAGGTCCCTTGTGGAAAACACTACCTTTTTTATTCATTTTGATGAAGGGTATCCACTGAATCTTATCATGAATCGATAAAACATTTATTGAAATTTCCTTATTTTGGAATTACTATTATAACGAATAACAATCTCCTCATCAGGTTGTCCTGGTGTTAAAAATTACACAGGCCTGCATTTAAATTTTTTGGATGTCATTTTACTTATTTTTTACGCCCAAATTCACTAGTACTCACATTTTTCTACATCACATCAGGTGATTTTACAAATTGCAAAAATATTTATATGTATAATAATAACAATGTTTATTCAAGTTATATAGTGATTATTACAGATATGGAAAGCGTGGATTGATTACAGATATGTAAAGTATAGATTGATGAAATGAAAAAAACATTGGCCCCACAAGGCAATTAATCCATACGTGGAGTAACCGCTATAAATCATTTATATAAGAAAATAAACGTCGTGTCATATTATTGATGGAAGCAATACTCATATGAGACAATATTAACATATGGAAACAAAATATATACATACCAGGTGCCCACAGAAGGTGGCTCGCACTTATAACTTTTTTGTTTTCGGAGATGATAGGATGAAATTTGGAGGATCTGTTTGATGCATACAACTGCATTTTTTGACAAGTAACTCAACTTCATGCAAATTCCGGATTCACCGAAAATGACATAAACTTTCGATTTTTAAATGGGACACCTGGATATTTTCAGTTTTTTTGTCTCCATATGACATTCAGAATACAACCATGTATCCTGTGTTACAGTTAGTGACCGTTTTTTATTTTTTTATTTTTTCGGAATAAATTTTTTATTCTACGTTCAAATAACTAATTTTAGTACTGAAATGTTTGTTACAATACAACTTACCTGTTTTCGATCGAAATTTTTCAGCTATAAGACGTTTGATTTAAAAAAAATATCATAATTTTTTTTCAAATGGTAACATGGTGGCTCGTCGGGTTAGAAAAAAGAGAATTTTATTACGATTAATTTGATACCCACTCATAGGTTAAGAACTTTCGATAAAACTGAAATACCATACTTGAACTCTAAAATGTTAAAATGAAATTTATTGAAACTACCATTTTCATATCTTTGGGTTCCAATGTTCAAGGCGAACTTTTCTTGATTTTGCTCTTACAACGTTTCTCAACTATCTTGGTGTAATTCTATGAATAGCTGCCTTACTTTGTCCTCTATTCAATGTCGTGTCAGGAGGTACATCATAATCCTCGTTTTTAATAGATCCCCATAAAAAAAAAACAGAGGCGTAAGGTCGGGTGACCTGAAAAGTTTTTTAAAAAGGATTAAATAAAGGTATGAATTGAAAACAACCCAATTTTACCTCGCCGGCCACCTAACTGGACCCATATTTCCAATCCAGTTTTCGTTGTATCTTCCATGCAGATATTCCGTAACTGTTCTCAGGTTGTGTGGTGGAGCACCATCTTGTTGATAAAATAATTTAACTCCATTTATTAATGGAACTTCGTCCGAGAAATGCTCAATTTCCTGCGTGAGGAAACTTAGATATATAGCCCCTGTCTGGACACCGTCAAAAATTATAGGACCTAAAATTCTGTCCCCTAGAATCCCAACCCAACAATTGAAACCAAACCGTTCTTGGAAATTTCCTACCTCCATCAAGTGTAAATTTGCATCGGACCAATATCGCTTATTATTTCTGTTGAAATGTCCCAAATTAGTGGAACGGCTTTTGTCAGTATACAGAATTTTATATGGAAATGTGTCATCCTCCAAATATTTTTCAAAGAACCCATTGCAATACTCAAGTCTCCTTGCATTATCGTTTTGGTATAGGTGCTGGTGTGGTTGATTTTTAAATGGATGATATTAACTTTCTTCAAATGTTAGCTGCAGAAGACTTCGAAATGTCACATTCTCTTGCGATCTCCCTGAGTGGCGTATAAATATTCACTTGAACGTATACCAGAACATCTATTTCTTTTCCTTCACTCACAACAAACCTCATCATTATCAGGCTCATTTCGCATTTTTTCATCCAGTTTTGGAAAATAGTGCCGGGTCGGGTGACGCCGATCAGGATATCTCTGTGCGTAGAGACGTGCAGCATCGGTTGAATTTTGCCTACACTCTCCAAAAACTAATAACATATCAACTTTTTCAGTTCTTGTATAAATATTGTTATTTTCCATGATTTTCAAACAATGAGGTACACGATAACTACCTAATTGACTTTGTAGAAGAGATGTATAATAATATGTCGACACGTCAATTTTTACCGCAACAATTTAATGATTTTGTTTCAGTTGTGTTGGTCAGAGGTTACTCGATGATATCAAATCTTATTTTAATCTCGATAGGATTCCTCACTAAACGAAAGTTGTAACGTTATATTTTCAGTTTTTTATCGAAAGTTTTCTTACAACCTAATAAAGTGCGGTATCAAATTAATCGATAAAATGCTCTTTTTTTCTAACTCGACGAGCCACCATGTTGCAATTTGAAAAAAATTGTAATAAAAATTTTGAAATCAAACGTCACATAGCTGAAACATTTTGATCGAAAACAGTGGAGTTGTATTTTTACAAACATTTCAGCAGTGAAATTAGTTATTTGAACGTATCCATGGCCCTCTAGAATAAAAATGTATTTCGAAAAAAAAAAGAACAGTAACAAATGATACATGGTTGTATTCTAAATGTCATATAGAGACGAAAAAATTGAAAATATACCAGGTGTCCCATTCAAAAATAGAAAGTTTATGTCACTTCCGGTGAATCCGGAATTTGTCAAAAATGCAGTTTTATGCACCAAACAGATCCTTCAAATTTCATTCCAGTATCTCCGATAACAGAAAATTTATAGGGGCTTGCCACCTCCCGTGGACACCCGTTAAAGAAGATAAAGAAAAATTATAAATAATTTCTCTTATTACTACTAATAGATAATCAACATAATACTTTATTGAGTCAAACTCGCCTATAACGAACGGCTTAATGTCTTCAGAAAATGTTCATTATAAAGGGTGTTTCTTGACATGTTTTTTGGGTAACCTTCCACAGTCTGAAAATGAAAATATAATCAGGAAAATCTATACAAGTGTAAAAAGCAAAAAAGACTCTGCGAGCAAAAATCCAAATTATAAAACAATTAAAGGAGATTTAGAAGATTTTGAGAACGGGGGCAGATATAGTCCCCGAAACGTCAAGCAAAAACTATATAGAGAAGTATCTTTTGAATTAAAAAAAAAAAAATAATAGGCAAATTAGAAAACGGCAAGTTATTGACAAATTGAATCATTTTTCCATAGGAAATATAATTTGGTGAACGCAATAACTTATCGGGGTGAACTGATCAGTTTGCCCTTTCTACACTTGTATAGATTTTCCTGATTATATTTTCATTTTCAGACTGTGGAAGGTTACCCAAAAAACATGTCAAGAAACGTTGTTCCTCCACAAAAAACCACATTCATTCAATACTTACAAAAGGGTGTTTGCTATAAAGAAAATAAGTAGTACATGCATCCCAGCAGTTTTTTTTTTCGCGTGAATTGACGACACTGTTATTTTTTGGAGACCATAATCCCACAAAATTTTGTGCATTTTTGCACCGACTGTCTAATTTTCCAATTATTTCCAGCTTCATCGACAATGTAAAGCCTTCCTGCATGCTTTCGTAGTAGGCATGTTGGTACAATGCAGTTGAACACGTACTAACACTACGCCCTGTATCTAACAAATCCCTAACAGAGAAATAAGGGAATCCCACCGGTCGACCGCGGTCGTTAAATTTCGCAAATTATCGGCGCTTTCCCCGGTAGTTCGTTATAACCGAGTTTATGTATTTCACGGACTCAATTCATAGACCGTTATGTCCGATTGTTCGCAATATCCGCGTTCGATATATCCATACCAAAATGCATAGTATATAAAGGCGTTTTTGGCGGGACTTTTCAAAAGGTTCATGATAAACGAGTGTTAGTTATAGCCGAGTTTGACTGTAGTTCATTTGGCCAGGATCAGAATTTGTAATAAACGAAAAAATTTAGCTAGTGGTCCACTTACGACTATCCACCCTCAATAACTTCCAGAAAATTTTTTTTACAAAAAATCGCCGGGACAAAACGATTTTTGTTTGCAAGTGGACACCATTTGACGAGAAGAAGATGTGTTATTCTTCAACCCCCTTCTCCCCAGAGCAACCCCCTCTATAATTTTAAAGGGAATGAGGGTCGTGTCATACATCATTGTGAAGGTCGTTCAATTCTGATACTAGCAGTGCAAAATTTTCTGAATTTGAATGAGGTGTACTCGAGATATTCGAGTTCAAACGTTCAAAATGATCTCCATTATTGTCTCCCAGACAGTAGTACAGTTTAGTCGTAATTATTCACCGATTAGAAAAATCGAATTAAACGGTTTTCTTCACATAAAGGATTCAATATAAAATTGAACCAGAAAATGGTAGATCTCAGGTGAAAAACAACCACTTTCCTGGCAAATACCACGCAGAACGTTGAATGATATTCACCTGAAAATACATGCATACTTCCATATAATATCAATGGACATTGAATGCAAATATTTCTTTCTGATAAACTCGATTATGTTTAATTTATATCGTGTTCACCTAACAATCCGCATACCGGTTTCAGGCTTCTTGGCCCTCATCAGTACGGAGTAGTCAACCAGCCAAAGGTCCAAAGAACTCTGGCTGAAGTGAGACACAACGTAAACAACCCATCATCGATCTTGTAACACCTATAGGTACGCCGGAAAAGATATTTGCCAGGAAAGTAGTTGTTTTTCACCTGAGATCTACCATTTTCTGGTTCAATTTTATATTGAATCCTTTATGTGAAGAAAACCGTTTAATTCGATTTTTCTATTCATTCCACTTCACATGGCACTTATCTTTCACTATTCAGCGATTGTTTCATTTTATTTGCTCACCGAGTACACGTTTCAGTTTTTTGTTGTCAACATGATTGTCAAAGGAGAAATACTAGTCTCTGAGAACCATTTTTTTATGAAATGGTGATAGTGTAGAATCGAAAAGTGACCACGTATTTCAACAATTCTACTTGTATCGCGATGGTTTACACAAAAGACGAGAAAGTTGAAATTATTTTTATTTTTGCTGCAACAGCTCGTATCTTTGATGAGATGACTCTCGCTATTGGAGTCAGAACAACCACCATCTACTTAGAGAAGAGCACACACAATGGCCTCAAAAGTTGAATGTGTGGGCAGGGAATCTGGGTAATAAAATCATTGGCCCAATATTTATCCAAGGTGATTTGAATGGTGCGGTTTATTTGGATATGCTGCAGAATCTGATTGAACCACTGATTTTGAATGCTGTTAACACGGACCTTGATGATGATGGTGATCCGAATCTATTGGCTGATAACATTTACTTCCAGCAAGATGTGGCACCACCTCATTTCTTATTACAGGTGAGAGGATGGCTATCCCAAACTATTCCAAACAAAGGGATAGGTCGTCGAGGTCCAATAGAATGGCCAGCACGCTTGCGGGACTTGGCACCCAATGATTTTTTCCCTTGGGGTCATTCAAAATCCGTTATTTATATCATATTTTATTCATTATTTATTTTGCACCAATTTATTCATTGGTACCTACTAGTTATAATTTTTTCCTTTATTTATAAATGACTTTGTCAATGAGATTTATTATCTTCAGACAATAAAGTTCATTTCATTTGATATGATATTTCTTGTATTGTAATCATGTGTACCGAAAAATATTTATTTTTATATTTTTTTCAAATGAGAATTTTGGCATACAACTGATACATGATCATTTCCGCAGTTTCTTGATATAGATTTTCAGATGGATACATTCGTTTTTTTCTGTAGGTCGTTCGAAGAATGCATTTTTGAATTTTCTGTAGGTTAATAATTGGAGTTTCCACGGCTGCGTCCCATGCGATGAATACGACCAATGCATGTGAAATATTTTCAAATATCTGGCGTTGATAATGATGGGAATATTTTTTTCTACGGCTATAATACAAAACTGCATTTTAAAAACTGTTTTTGATCAAACAATGAAGTACATTGTATGTTTTCAGTAGTAATACCACTAGTGACTGAATTTTCGCGATAAGTCTGTCGATTTATTTCTGAACGAAACTGAGTTGCTTGAAAACACCACGAGTCCACAGGACGAGTGGTGTTTTCTTGAAGCAACTCAGTTGAGTTTAGAAATAAAAGACAGACTTATAAGATAAATTCAATCACGAGTGGTATTTTATAGACTATTTCACAACAAAGTGGAAGGTCAAAAAATTTAAATTTGAGGAAGAAATTCAATAACAATAAATAATTCAAATTTAATTATAATCATGAAATATTTATGTTAACTATAAACAATTTGTTTCAATTATTATTTGTTACCTATAACAATAAATATTTTTTTACGAACACGAACATAATACATTATTCTCGACTATAATTATTATAAATGGTGCAATTGTAAAATTTTTGAACAGTATGACCGTTATTAGGTGGATACAATGTATTGTTGGTATTATTACTTGATGTACTTGGAGTACTCCCAGAAGTATTCACTATATTCTGATGATGTTCAGCACTAAGATGTAAATACGGTTTCATCGAGTTCGAACTTCCATGTCCAGTAATTTTCATAGCTTGTTGTTCACTAACGCTGGATTGTAGTAACTGACTTACTGTAGTGGCAAGATTAGAGTGATTTGTCATTTTTAGTTCTTTAGTGTCTAATCCTATCTTTTCTGCAGAGAGTTTTGTCCATTTTGATATTGTATTAATACCAATAGGGCAATTCTTGTACCAATTATTATCATTATATTTATTCCATTTGCCATTCACTGTCAGAAAAAGTCTGTCATTGGTAATAATTCCCCTTTTTGATATAAGTTTCTGGTATAATCTCACAGGACACATTTCAGGGTTTTTCAAATTTCGAGTAAGCCATTTAGTATCTGCACAGTTTTTATCACCACTTTGGCGGGTTTTGGAGAATATCGGGTTATATGCAATTCTGTTTGTCAAACAGCATTTGTTGTTCGTCTCTCCTTTAAAAAAATGTAACATGGAAAAAGTTGCTTCGTTACCTCTCCAAGCTCTATCTGAAAAAACTGCAGCTATGTGAAAAAACTTCTTTTGGAGACCCTCTGGCGTGTCTTCGTCCCATTGTAAGCACACATTTTTCTATATTCGTATGAAGTCATAGCGACAGAATTCATTTTCTTTTTTTTTCGGGTACAGCTTGCAACAATTTTCCCTTACTATCTCGAGCCGCCCTCGCATCCTTGAACATATATTTCTATATTCGTATGAAGTCATAGCGACAGAATTCATTTTCTTTTTTTTCGGGTACAGCTTGCAACAATTTTCCCTTACTATCTCGAGCCGCCCTCGCATCCTTGAACATTATATCTTTGAAGGGATCAATATGTCTCTAATACTCACAAAAATATTTTTCTTGTACTAATTTTGCAGTAGTGTTCCATATGGTTTTAATAACACTCTCCTTGTAATCACTACCATCAATTTTCCGCATATTGAATGCCCAGTCTTTTAGAATGAATGCTAATCTTTCGTTGCTATTTTCTGCATCTAATTTGTAGTTGCGTTCCGCACAGAACGCCATAAATTGTCTCCATATATAAGATTTTGTTTTTTTATGTTACTGGGGATATTTACTTCAAAATTTTGGTTTATTTCTTCGTTTGAAGTAGCATCGAAGCGACTCATTTTGACGTTTGCAGCTACAATTATTTTTGGTCAAACTGTCAAATTTTGCATTGCGATCCGTATCCATGGTTACGTCGTTGAAAACACCATGCTGATAGACCAATCATAATTGAAAGACAGCTGGTGTTTTCGCGATAATACAAGCTGTCTTTGGTTTTTGATTGGTCAGATTTTGTGAAAATCCCAAGGTGCGTGGAATAGTCAATTTCATTTCCTTATCTGATAACACAATGAAGTCATTGTGTTATTGTTGGTCATTAAATCACGTCTCCCATGGACAGCAAGGAGAACTTAAGATATCTGTCAATTCAGTTTCATCAAACTTGTCAAAGTTTAAAGGTATGATGAGCAGTGAAATTGACGAACTACCTCCTCAGACATAATTGCAGCTGCAAATTAGGCATGTATAAACTTGATTCCGGAAGTATCGAAAGAGAAATATGGAAAAGCCCACAAATCCTTCACATATTGGCAAAAGGGAAAGGTCACCGCGTCAACTTCAGAAAATGTATTACTTGCATAGTTTGATCAATTGAAGTTCAAGTTTCTGTTTTAAATTAATTTCGCTATTTTATGTTAAAGCCGTAGAAGAAGTATAGTGTATAACTCACACGGAATGTTCATTTCCCACTCGTATGATTTGCAGCACTCGCCTACGGCTCATGCTGCAAACATCATGCTCGTGGGAAATGAGTATCATTCCGTGCTTGTTAAACAATATACTATTAAATTTATGTACCATGAAACGGAATTCTTTGGTTACGTAATTCATCTTGAAAAAGGAAACATTCTTAATGGAATATTGAATAGAAATATTTTTCTGTGAATTGAAAATTCCACGATGAAAATTGAGTTATTGTTTGTGAATATGTAACAGAAAACAACGACTTTTCCGGCTAAAGTCACGCTGGTCATTGAACTACATCTGAAAAAGGATCCTAACTCAAAATAAAAAATTTGTTATTCACCTGTTCTTTTCATCTCAAGTGGGAGTCTCATCAGTATATGCCTAGATATTTAATTTTATCAGCGGATTTTATTTTCAAATGATTGCCATCTTCACATCGTTTATTTGGTTCTTTATATGGTGGTAAGTTTGAAGAGTATGACGTAAACGGTAAAAAAATAGTTTTTTCATATTTATTGTTAAGATTCGATTGTAAAAGAAATTCGTGATATTTTGGTCTCATTGATGTTTTTAAGAGTTGTCCAGTCAGGTCCTTGGTAAAAAATGGCAGTGTCATCCGAAAAACTCACAACTTCTCCGCACAGTTCTTGTTCGAAGAGATCATTTATGTACAAGTTGAAAAGAATCGGTCCCAATACAGTACCTTGGGGCACGCCATATTTGATCATTTGATAATTGATTCTTTGATGTTTACACATTGTCTTCTGTTGTTTAGATAGCTTTGGAATAATTCACAGGCTTCTCCTCGAATTTTTGAGGACTCTCAGTAATTTCAAATGGTCAACGGTATCAAATGCTTTCGCCAGATCAATAAAAACGCTAATTGGGGGAGTTTTCCTGTCAATTGCGTTAATAATAATACTAATCAGTTTGGCGATCGCATCTGCTCTAGAATTGTTCTCTCGAAAACCGTATTGTTTGTTTGATAAACTTTGTTATTTTTTCATGTAAGATTCCAGTCTCTCCTGCATAATTTTTTCAAAGATCTTACTGATACTCGATATAAATGAGACGGTATGAATCATAACATTTTCTACTAATTTTGTCAGAATTTATATGTAAATATCGATTTATTCAACCCAATACTGATGCAAATTCAGAATCATGGTGTAACATGTGAGAACATTTCAATGTAGACAGATGAGTTCAATAATAATATTTTGTCTGGTATCACGTTTCGTCGTGCACGGTTTCATAAAAATAAACATACGGAAAACAACACTTAATTAGCTCTATGCTTGCGGAATGGGCTATTGTTCTTGCATTATTACAACTTTAAATATCGTTTAACAATAGAAATATGGGAGAAACACTAGAAGCAACGGGGTAATCACACAATTTACATTTTCTAATGAGCAGAGTTGAGTTCGCCTAATTTGGTAGTCAATATTCCGCAAATTACATGGTGGAAACGACAGCTGTGAAGCATCGAGATGCATCCATGCACAGTGATATAACACGTCTTGAAAACAATGTACATAAAATATTTCGTTTTATACTACATCTTCCATAACAAAAAGCGACTAGTACTACTCCAGATGGCTGTGGAATAGCATAACAGGGATTTTTGCAGGAATCGCTTCGGCGTTATTTGCACCAGGAAAATGGACCAAAAAACTCTAGTTATTCATACTATTTTCTCTTTCAATATCTGCTTGCAACTGGGCATTTTTCCAGATAGAATATTAAATAACGAATAATGAAACAAATTCTGAACGGTGTTACAGGACCGTATTAATGGTGAAGTACCTTTTAAAACTATTCCTTTAGGTTTTTCTGCTTTCTACTTAGGTATTGTGAAATTTGGTACAAATAAGAGGGACAGGTTTTTCGCAGCCAAAATTGTTGCCGAAAATAGTGACCCAGATGATGAATTTTCAGTGAGTGTTCTAAGAAAGAAGTCGTCACCAAAACAAAGTTTTTTTTGCTATTCGGACATTTCTGTTGTCCGAAGAGAGCAGTTGATAAAGAAACTGCAAGGAAAACTATTGCGTAGGAGAAAATATGATTTTCAACATGTATTGTTTAGAATAGGCAAGATCGTTTTTGTTAGGTGATAAAATATTTTTTTTCTAATTTTTTTGTGATGCGCTACACCTCATTGTTATGCGAAAGTGGCTTTACCATGAATTTGAAGGAGTGATTCACTTCACCCCTATATGAGGGGTGAAGCGGATCACTATTCAACAATAAATGATAGCAATAATTGAGGGCCGGAATTTTGAACAACATGCTTTCTGTGGAACTAAAGAGTAAGGCTTTAACATATATTTTTTTCAGATATTTCTTTCTATAAGAAAGCTGACATATTTATAGAATACGTTAAATTTTGATCCGCTTCACTCAGTTTGACGGAACTTGATATTGTTATTTTTAACATTGACGCCACCTGGTAACATCAGTCGGTACTGATCCAACAGTTGGCACCACTGTAATAATTTCGAAGTGATACCCGACAGGTGTCGTTGGCTCAAATATAATTGCGGGAATTATTCTTAACCTATCAGTTTCACTTGTCACGCCACATAGAGTACACGTTTATAATTATGCAATATTAAACAATGTTAATGTGTTTTTTATCAACTTTCAACTTCGTTTTATTCCTCGATTTACTTTTTTCTTTTGTATTACTATGATTAATTGTTTAACATTATTGAAACTAACCTCAACGAAGTTGTAAGTAGCATAATGTTTTGCACTTGAATATGTATTACTATTTGTTTTTTCATCTATTGTAGTTTCCCTGATGATGGAAATAAACATTTCCGAAAGCTTGAATAAACCTCAAAGAGTTTACCTTTCATTGCTGCTTCCCCAATATCAATAGTTTTGTACCTAACTAGTCAGCAAATACTACTCAACCACATATGTATATATCTGTAATTTTCTTGGGTTTCTGGTTCGTGGATGAGGAAAGTTCAGTGATTCATTATTGATTCATTGATAATACGTTTCGTTTTGGGACTCCAAAACTTCTGCAGTTATACATTTATACTTTTCTGAAAAGGGATGGTTATGGCAAATGTTATATTTTAATTTCCCCTCTCTCACCCTAAAACACTTATTCATAAAGGTCCACATGTTGATATGAGGTGCTTTTTTTGGGATGGAGGTATTTTGTATTATTTTTCATTTTAGGTTATTTTTTCAATTTGTAACCAATTGGGTGGTTATAATCGATTAGGTATCCATTATTTTCCTTTCAACTTGGTGTTATTGAAAATAGTTTCGTTCTAGTTGAAATATCTTATTTTCTACTTCAATAACCCAATATGGTGCTTATTTGTTCTGGACGCATGGAAATTGACAGAACAGTATTCATGACAGTTTTTGTGTTTGTGTGCCATTATGTTGTATTTGAACCTTGAAAGGTGGTTTAATTTAGGTTTATTGGATAACCATGTTGTTTTGGTTATCATGTAGAAGAATAAACACGAAGAGGGATCTGGTTTTTAGTTGGCTGGTTTATTGTAATTGTGTATTTTGTTTATACTGCCATTTTTGAGGTTTTGTTGCGGTGATTGTATTATATTTGAAACAATATTAGAGATAATCATTGTTCTTGTAGTTATGCATCATGTTTTTAATGATATTATGGTTTTTTTTTTTTTTTTTTTATATCATCCGAGGAATTCTCTTTTTTTGGAGTTTTTTTGCAGTTGCTAGTATTTTTGTATCAGTTTAGTTAAATTCATGATTGGTTGATCTTTTGTATTTATTCGAGGCAGTTGCAGCATTTTTTGTGTATTTTTGGTCCATTTATTCGGGATTCTAGATATTGGGAGATTTTTCCAATATATACTTGGTTGCAGTTTTCTTCGTTGACGGAATTTGATATATGACATGTGTTTTTTTGTTTATTGTATTGTCTTTGTTCAATTCAGAAAAGGTTGTTTTTCAAGTGTTTTATATCCTTCATGTCCAAGGTAAGGTAAGGAAGAGAAAATAAAGATATAATAATTGTCATAACCGTAACTCTCCCTTTTCAGAAAAGTAAAAATAAATAACTGAAGAAGGTTTGGAGCCCCAAAACGAAACGTATTATTATTGAAGCAAATATGAATAACTGAACTTTCCTTATCCACGAATCAGAAACCCAAGAAAATTACAGAAGAATATTTAAACCTTATGGTTCAAGAACCCACATAATCCAAATATATATATATTCGGGTTTTTTACAACTATTTTTTTTATGTCTTTTGCTCCCAACTGGAAATTTTATTGAAAAAAATTCGCTGAAAATGTTAGCCCTTAATATTAACATTAAGTACTTTCCCAGAGCGTGGAAATATTTTCCATTTAAAATACACGTACACTTTGATTTTTTTCTTCAAATATCTATAACTTAGCATCATGCTATCATATCGTACCAAAGCGTGATTTACTCAGGATTACATGCTCTACAAAAGTGCTTAAAATCTGCAGCTGTAATATGCACTATTAAGATTGTACGGGCCACTAAATCTGATTTTTGTAGAAAATTCTTATTTTTACTCAATAAATGAATGGATTTATGGAAGAAATGTAGATGACAATCTTGTAGGAAATTCAATTTCCTACAAACAAAGTTTCACAAACCAAAGCGATTTTCTCTATAAATCCAGTCATTTATGAAATAACTTCAAAAAATTAGAATTTTCTACAAAAATCAGATTTAGTGACCAGTAAATCTTACAGGTGAGATACGGTACTTTTGTAGAGCATGTATCCTGAGTAAATTGCGCTTTGTACGATATATAGCATGAAATGCCGCTGAGTTTAGATATTTGAAGAAAAAAACAAAGTTTACGTGAATTTTAAATGGGAAATATTTCCACGCTCTGGGAAAGTAGTTAATGTTAATATTAAGGACACAAATTTTCAGTGTTTTTTTTTAACTATTTTTTTTGTTTTTGCTCCCAACCCAAAATGTTGAAAATACCAAAAAAACAAACATGGAAATTTCAGCCCTTATTATTAACATTAACTAGTTTCTTCATTTCCATAGACGGATATGTTTAATGCATCTTTACTATTTCAATAGAAAATCAGAGAAAAACAGAACAGATACAATCATGTTAATTTATTTCTTAATTTCTCGCGATTCATTTATACACAGTCGATTCAAAATCATACATCTATCACGAAAATATTATTTCTTGAACAGAGGTGACGGCTCTCCTCACCGTTATTTCCAATTTTTTCCAATATTTTTATCCCATAACCTCAGCTACGACCGTAGGCGCACCTACATAGTATTAAATCAACACCTAATCCATATTTACAAGACATATAAAACGGGTAATGGCTCCTCGCTACTGGTACTCAACTTTTCATTTCATAAATAAGGATTAGTCTGTTCCTTGAAGGATCATTGAACCGAGAATACATCTTGGTATCTATAGTGTAGGTGTTCAGAAATTGGTTTATTTGTAATGGTGAAAGGGGTCACTTGACTCTCGTGAACTATCAGTTAATTTTTCTGTGATTTAGAAATGATTCGATTCCAAATTTTGCTTATCTCCATCACTGAACTTCTGTTCGAAATTTATAGAACCATCATTGCGTTTAGTATGCACAAATAAAATAACTAGTAAAAAGCCTTTTTGAAGACAAGCTTTCATGTAAGACGTATACTTAAACGTATAAAATAAGTTCAAGTCCTCGCTGATAATGATTTGATTATGTTTTGTTGAATTATTTGGTTTCAAAAAGCTTGTCGCGCGAAGTGTTCATAAAAGTAGGTACCAATTAATTTGATTGGAATGATTGGTTGGTAAGTAAGAACTTGTCAAAGTATTTAATTTTCACAAAGTATTCATAAGAGTAGGTACCAATTAATTTCATTGGACAATTATGTTGTAGTGTCATCAGAACTACCTATATGTGCGCCAGTTCCAACAGATTCGGTTCACAGATGAAAAATTAGGAATCCCCCATTTTTCTACCGTTAGTGGTGATTATTCCTCTCCAAATCTGCGCTGCAATATTTTGAAACTACTACTCACAGAATAACCTGTGATGCAGCTATGATTTGAATATTTCATACGTGACACGAGAATTCACTCAAATTATTTTGATAAAGCTCAAAGAATACTAATCGAAATGGAGGCAAGATCAAATCTAAAGAAATATGAGAAAAGAAGAATCTGAAGTAATAAGGAGGAGAAATAAGATATTTCAACTTTATGACTGCCATCAATCATAAACATAAAACAAGTCAAACCACGACAAGAAAGTCGTTCTTGAAATCACAGGTGTATGCAAATTATTTAATTACATAATTTCTGCTCAGCTAAACAAGGTTGGTCCAATGTTCATCACCGCATGAACTTGTGTTGGATTTAATTCTCGCTGTCATTCGAGTCTCTAGACTGCACGAATTATGTTGGGCGATGAGCAACTTGCAGACAAAATGTATGTTTTTTAATTTGCATAATCATTCTGATTGCAATCTGATTGATCGGGCAAGTTGTGTATTATTTCGCCATATTCGCAGGAGGTCACGATTACCAGCATCATTTTTGGAATAATGATATCAACCTGATTTTTTTTTTCACCTACCCATGCGGCCATAACCCAACAAACATTCCACAACCATTCCATAGGTTATAACTTTATTTTGATAGGTTGGCGGTCAATTTGATGTTGGTGCTTCAACGTTGAATTTACTGATATGGAAACAATTCCGAAATCGAGAAATGGATAATGAAGTGGTTATGAAAATTTGGCAGATATTTTTGCTCTGTTGACAAGATGTTAGAGTCAAAAATAAGAACCCCAAAAATTGTAATATCCATTTAAAAAAAAGTAGATCAAAAATTTGTTTTAAATAATATTGAAAATAAAAACATTCGTTCGTTCGTTCGTTCGTTCGTTCGTTCGTTCGTTCGTTCGTTCGTTCGTTCGTTCGTTCGTTCGTTCGTTCGTTCGTTCGTTCGTTCGTTCGTTCGTTCGTTCGTTCGTTCGTTCGTTCGTTCGTTCGTTCGTTCGTTCGTTCGTTCGTTCGTTCGTTCGTTCGTTCGTTCGTTCGTTCGTTCGTTCGTTCGTTCGTTCGTTCGTTCGTTCGTTCGTTCGTTCGTTCGTTCGTTCGTTCGTTCGTTCGTTCGTTCGTTCGTTCGTTCGTTCTTCGTTCGTTCGTTCGTTCGTTCGTTCGTTCGTTCGTTCGTTCGTTCGTTCGTTCGTTCGTTCGTTCGTTCGTTCGTTCGTTCGTTCGTTCGTTCGTTCGTTCGTTCGTTCGTTCGTTCGTTCGTCTCGTTCGTTCGTTCGTTCGTTCGTTCGTTCGTTCGTTCGTTCGTTCGTTCGTTCGTTCGTCTTCGTTCGTTCGTTCGTTCGTTCGTTCGTTCGTTCGTCGTTCGTTCGTTCGTTCGTGTCGTTCGTCTTCGTTCGTTCGTTCGTTCGTTCGTTCGTTCGTTCGTTCGTTCGTTCGTTCGTTCGTTCGTTCGTTCGTTCGTTCGTTCGTTCGTTCGTTCGTTCGTTCGTTCGTTCGTTCGTTCGTTCGTTCGTTCGTTCGTTCGTTCGTTCGTTCGTTCGTTCGTTCGTTCGTTCGTTCGTTCGTTCGTTCGTTCGTTCGTTCGTTCGTTCGTTCGTTCGTTCGTTCGTTCGTTCGTTCGTTCGTTCGTTCGTTCGTTCGTTCGTTCGTTCGTTCGTTCGTTCGTTCGTTCGTTCGTTCGTTCGTTCGTTCGTTCGTTCGTTCGTTCGTTCGTTCGTTCGTTGTCGTTCGTTCGTTCGTTCGTTCGTCCGTTCGTTCGTTCGTTCGTTCGTTCGTTCGTTCGTTCGTTCGTTCGTTCGTTCGTTCGTTCGTTCGTCGTTCGTTCGTTCGTTCGTTCGTTCGTTCGTTCGTTGCGTTCGTTCGTTCGTTCTTCGTTCGTTCGTTCGTTCGTTCGTTCGTCGTTCGTTCGTCGTTCGTTCGTTCGTTCGTTCGTTCGTCCGTACGAGTGTTCCACACTCAAATTTATTTTAATATTTTTCCCAGAAAGCAGAGCTTGTTTTCGTCGATAAAAAAGTGCACATGGACAACTTTAAGAAAACCCGTTGTTCAACTATTGTCAGATCTAAATTATGTTCGACAAGGAGGCATATATCAAATCGATTTAGATAAGATTTCATTAGATGACTAGAATGATTCCATGAGTCGACTGACTATGGAAAATTTCAAAATAGCTAGATTTGAGAGTATCAATATCTATGATTGAAAAACGTGGCACTATATAGTTTATTCGCCAATAAAACATATAACGGGTTCCAACAGGTCGTGGACAAATAGCTACTCGATCAATCATTCTATCAAGTAAAATGGGGGCTCTGCCACTCGCCCAAAAGTCCAGTTGAACTTCTCTGGCTTACCCGATGCAAAATTATATATTCAACATGTGTGTTTGCTTGTGCAAATCATACCGAGACTGGAGCTATCATTATCTGTTATACCTACATCGATGTTCATCGTATGTTTACTTTGAATGCTAAGTATCTTTAACTGTGTAATTTGCCTCTTGTTTACTTACCGAATATGCTCAGTTATCATGCAAACGGAAATTGATTGTAAGTAACGGATGGAAGCATACCGCAACGAAGAGATGATTTGTTCGGAGTTGGAAATCTGTTCATGAATGTATAATATTTTCTGTGGAAATACCGATTCTTGCGATTGGATATGTTGTAATATTCGGTTCTGTGAGTTTGAGAATCAAACAAAAATTTTGATATTTTTGCAGGAGTTCTTATAATGATAAATGTTAAAAGAGAAATTGTCCGGTACATTTCTATCAAAAAATCATACTAGGTTTCTGTGAAATCTACAGAAATATATTCGTAATCTCTTGCCTGAATTCCCAAAGGATGTGATAATAATTCGTTTTTCATTGAGAAAATTGCATTGAGAAATATATATTTAAGAAATGCAAGGATATTTCACTGGTTCGATTCGAACATGGTAGTTTTGAAAAATTCTTGGAAAGTATCGAATCAATCAAATTATTCCTCGACCCTGTGATGGACATGAATTGATAATATTCATTTTGAAACACCAGACTAAATGTGCACCAGGCCCAGACAGAAAAATATGAATAAAATCAATAAGTTCAAAGATATTACCAAATATCACATGATCAAGAATACGATGACATTTAATATATTCAGAAATAAAAAAAACAAGGACCCATTTTGTTTTCATTTTTTCATGGTATTATACGTATTACTTGAAATTAATTTTCCACATCCACTATTTGTCAGTTAAACTATATGCAAACTCACTCTTGGAGTTATACATTTCAGTGGGCAAAAAAAACACAGAACAGGCATCTATATGCATGAGTGTATTTAACTCACGATGATGATCTATTTTCATATATGCATCTGAATGTAAGTATTTGTATTATATAATCATTAATATCTTATTTTTCCTACAACTGTCAAAAAAGTGCATTTTCTGTGTAGTTTGCGTCCCCAAAGTGTGTAATATTTCAATATCAATTTTTTTTACCGAAAAGTGTGCAAAAAATGCACTTTTTTGAACGGTTGTTGCTAAGCGATGAGAAAGTTCAGGAGAAATTTCAGGAGAAATTTATTCAGGAGAAGTATACTATTTTAACAAGATTCATAATTTTTTTAACCACTTTGAAAAGAGAGAGATAGCACCTAAGCATATAAAATGCTTGTTTTTGCAGGATGCTATAAACATTAATACTGTGTATGTTTTAGTAACGTTGAATGAGTGTTGTAGTAAATCAAGGATCTAGAATCTAGACTACCCAGAAGGAAATTCTTAATAAAAATGAATAAATGAAAATTGTATGGAAGGTGAATATTTTGATCATCATATACTGTCGATTAGATTATTTCTTCTCTTCAGAAAATACTTAAAATAAGATTTTGATTCTGGCTGATGAAATATTTCAACCTTGCTATATATTTACTTTTCCTATTTATACTTTTAAGGTGAGGTGCTATCATATTGAAGAGCCCAAAGAAAACACATCTTTGGGTGTGGGGTTTTCTATATAAAGGTGGGTTCAGACCTAGGTTTTCTGTGAATCTAGAGTTTGAGATTATTTTTTATCATAACTGTTTTTTGTTTAGAACATCCATTTCAGACATTGTAGCACGTATAGACTTCTTACATTAAGAAGGTTTGTTTCTTTATAAAGCTGTTCACTTGAGAATAACCTGTGTTTTTTAATATAATTTCTATTGCGGTATTCTGTATAGCTTGGAGATTACGTAAAGCGTTATTTAACATTCCTCCCCAAACAGTGATGCAATAGTTTCTGTCGGATTCTGCTAGCTAGTGGTTAAGACGCACAAATTTCTTCTATTTAAAATTTCTCTTAGGGTAGAAAATGTATAGGTTAATTTTCTTAGTCTTTTTGTAACGTATTGGGCGTGTTCATCCCACCTGGTAATTGATTTTTTGAACTTTTTCAATTGTTGGGAAAGTACAGGTTGTTTCTTTCGAACATCTAGGAAAGTGTATCTTTAATGAATTATCTTGTGATTGGTCTCTTTTATCTAACGTGAAGGAATTCGGTTTCTTTTTTATTCAAGCTTTAAAGATTATTGTTCAGCCACATACTTATATTTTCCAGTCTTATTTCTGCTTTGTTATATGTTTGTTTCCAATTTTCGCCTGTGAAAATGATTGCTGTGTCGTCGGCATATGAAATAATATTGGCATGAGGATTTTTTTCCCGACATATACTGTTTATATATATTAGGAACAGTATTGGTCCCAGAAGGGTTCCCTATGGCACCCCAGTTGTTATTTCTAATGGATTGCTCAGTTCATTGTCTATTTTAATCTTTTGTTTTCTGTTCGATAAATAATCACGCAAAACATCTAGAGAGGGGACCCGAATCCTATAATGATATAGTTTGTCTATAATATTTTGGATGAAACTGTGTCGAAGGCCTTGGATAAATCAAGGCACTTTCTCGAATCATCCAAGGTCTTAATTTTTTTGAGAGCTCAAGTATGGCCTTTTCTGTATTTGTTTTTTTAATCCAAATTGATTTTTTAAATGTCTTGATGCCAATCTAGAAACTCAACTAGCCTCTTTTTTAGACTCTGCTCAAATATTTTCGCGAAATTATTTATTACCGATATTAGTCTGTAATTCCCTAGTACTTCTCTGACTCCTGCTTCATTAATGGGGTGACTTTCGACTTTTTTCATTGCTCTGGTTATATTCCTGTTTCAAAAGTTGTATTTATTATATGTAGTAATGATACAATGATATTTATGTGGATTTTTTTATTGTGGTTATCTCTATTCCGAAGTGTGAAAAGAAGTGCACCCGAGGCAATAACATATACCTATCGAAGGGACTATTGGAGCGATTCATTCAAATAAAGCCAAGGTGGCTGTGGCTATTGCGTCATCAGATACCAGATGTAATTAATAATTAGTGTAAAGTTGTCTCTCGTAATCTCTCAACATTAGTAATACTTTATCATTGCGGAATTAATATAAGGAAAAAATGGAAAGCGATGAAGACTTGAACACCACACTAGAGGAGATCGTGGTTAGTGCGAAAACAGCAGTACCTAATCTGCTACCAGAAAAATCTAAGGAGATATATCTGAAAGAATACGAGTCTTCCATGACATGGCGTGGAGAGAAAGGGAGTAATAGCTTTGCAGACAGGGTATTGCTCGCTTATTTCGAAGAAAAATCTGAGAAAATGAAAAGGTCCACCCTATCTCTAGTTATTCGAAAATCAAGTCCACGTTGTTAGTGCATAATGATATCGACATCAGCAGATATGCAAAACTGATTTCATATTTGAAAAAAAAAATATGTCGACTATAAGCCTAAAAGTCCCCCTTCTACAAAGATGATATTTATATGTTCTTGCTTGAAGCTTGTGATGAGATACATCTCATGCAGAAGGTAAATTTTGACTTAATATTATACTCATATTCTATTAACTCTAATGAAATTTTGTTCTAGGTTGCATTAATATTTGGTATCGCGGGAGCATGCTAATGCGAAAATTGCATAAAATGAATACTGAGCACATCAAAGAATCGGAAGATGTTCTGATTATTACAATTCCTGATGAACTCATGTTGAGCGTCGATTTACAGTTATCGGAGAAACGCTCATTAAGAATCTAAATTTATGGGATATTTATAAAAAATATAAAGTCTACAGATCAAAAATAGTTTTGATAAGTAATTTTTTCTTGCAATTGAGACATGGTAAATGCACAAGTCAGGTTGTAGGAATAAAAATCTTTTCAAAAATTCCATCACTCATTGCAAAATATCTTCATTTTCCCAACCCTGAACTTGAAGGAGCGATTTATTACAACTCAACATTCATAAAAACTTTTTAACAAAAAATTAAACCGACAAAAAAATCAACTGAAAAGCAAAAAATAAAATAAACCTTAGTCTAAATGATAATTGAGCTCCTAAACTAATGTAAGTAACTGATTTTGAGTCGGCGCCAAACAAACAATTATCGAAGATCATTATCTATGAAAGAAGTCATCAAAACGCAGCCGTGCATCTCGCTGCCATCATTTTAGGCTTCACCTAATTCAATTGCTAGTTTGTTTGGCGCCGACTCAAAATCAGTTACTTACATTAGTTTAGGAGATCAATTATCATTTAGACTAGGAAGGTTTATTTTAATTTTGCTTTCAGTGATCTTGTCATTTAATTTGTTAAATTATCTCTTTCAGTCCGATTTCGTCGGTTTAATTTTTGTTGAAAAGTTTTATTTTCAATTTTGTCTAAATCTCCAATTACTACCACTTGTTTTGTACTTCAAATACTTACTCCCACTTCAATCTTTTTACTAATGTGTACATTAACTGTTATATATTATTTTCGTTGTTCTGGTTAGTTTATTTCATTACTTTGTATATCATTCCATCCTCTCATAAAATATACTGATTTTGACGGAACAAGAATAATGTAAGTAGCGATCTGTCATTGTAAACTACGTATGTGTGTGCTAATGTTCACTAGTGAAAAATCAATTATCCCCTATTTTTCTACCCGTAAGGGTGGCTTATTCCTTTCTAAATCCAAATATAAGGTATACCCTATCTATTAAAAAAAGAATCATCAAATCGAAGAACCCAGTACAAAGTTATGCCTGATAGAATCGGTCAACGGACCAGAATTCAGAGGGTGAGTGATCAATATCTTTCATTTCGCTACCCTTAGGGGTGGATTTCATCTTTTAAATTCAAATGGGACCAAAGTCGAAGTACACCCTATCCACTGAAAAAAGAATTATCGGAATGGACGCTTCAGTATATAGTTATGCGTGATCATACATAAAAAAATATTATGGAAAAACATAAAATATACGGGTGAATAGAGAACCTCCTCCTTTTTGGTTTCGTCGGTTAAAAATGCGATCTGGATCAGGAGAACAAAAAGCTATCATATTCAAATTCCATATGACCATATGCGTCATGTTGGATGTCCCAAGGACTTTTATTTTTTCCAGTACGAATAACATATAATTAGCCAGTCGACATTGTTCTTCGTTACTCTTGTTGTAGACTTTGAGCCTGTTTCTCCAACTCAGTTTTTATTTGATGTTGAACTCTAGGAGTACCCTCATAGTTTAGGTGACCTGCTGATATTCTGTTCGCTTTCTATAATTTCCACACCCAGGTAATTTAATAACAATAATTGTTCGATATTGATCCAAATTCAAATATTCTAGAAGTCAATGTTGAATAAATCTACTGTTTCTTGCTTTAATTTTAATTTTTTTATTGTGTTCTGTTATAAATTATTCAGTTATTACAGTATATATGTGTGTATTTTTTATATTTTTATATTTTTATATTTATATTCTTAATTGCTACACGTCTCGGAAAATACTCATCATATCATTTATTTTATTATTTGTTACCCATTCTCCATTTCATTAATGCCTGTCGTGTGATATTCAATAGGACGTTCTAGTGGAGTTTTCATTATTATTATCTTCTACTACTTCTATTATAACGTATTGTATTGCTTATATTATTATGTGAGTGAATAAATTTATATTATTATTATTATTATATATGTTAACTGTCAATCATCAGTTTGCATCTCATTAGTTCTTCCCTTAGCATAATTGATTTTCTTCATGGTATATGCATATTGAACTTCCTGAATAGTATTGCAGCAATTGGAGCTTATTCTCGTTTTCGGAAATCTTCATCATCCCCATATGATAATATTTTCATTTGTCCAATCCACATTCTGTATTATGTTCCTTCTCTTTTTACGTATATTATTTGATCCATTCTGAGGCAACTTGGTATATATATACCTATTAAATTGTAAAAATATGTAACTGTACTAATAATTGAATAAGTTCAACGTAAACACGATGGAAATCTGCGGAATCCATGAACTGAAACTGAATGCCTGAAATTGACTGAATACAATCATCAGTAGAAACCAAAAAATATATTCAGTAGAAACGATTGTAAATGACAATTTCATAGAACCTGACTCATCAGCAAATAGATGATTCTACTTCAAATTTAATAGCAATACAATTGTACTTCAATATCACTTAATAATAAATAGTTTTTCCAAAAGTAATGTTCAAAATCATTACTAATATTGACAAAGTAGAGTCAACCAGTTAAAACACAGGTCTTGAAATTTCTTGAATCCAGAACGAAAACTGATTCTGCAAATTCGACTGAAATACATCAACTCAGTAAGACTAGGAAGAAATGAAAAATCACATTTTCAGAACAATCTACTTTGCAAATGAACATTAGAACATCTGACACGAAATAGTGTTCTGACATTAAAACCTGTATGGTATGATAGATTGTTGAAATATAAACAATGTTCATAAAATCAGATGAATCACTGCACTGAAAATAAACTTTAGTCAAATCTTACGTAAGTAATAACTTGTATTAAATGTTGGTGAACATTCTCGATTGAATAGTTATAGAAAGATTTTGTGAATTGAAATCACTGAGTTTAAAAAGTGTTATTTTGTCTGTCATATGTCTAACAGAAAACAACTTTCTTTTAAGCTAATAACCACTATAGTTCTACTATTAGAATGAAATATAAAACTTTTTATGGATGATTTAAGTGGTGATGAAATTGCTCAACAAAATGACTCCTATTCCACGCCGAACAGCTGAATCTATAACAGTTTTATCTATTTCTCAACAAATGGCGCGAATACTAGACATTCCATTCAACACGCGCTATTTGGCGGCGATATTTTCACAACTTTCAAAGCACCAAAATACATTAGGATCCCATCCTGGGCGGCCGTTTGGCAGCGAAGAACATTTGACGAACGATTTCCTTTTTCACTAACGGCTGCTAGACCATTTCTGTTTTCGGTTATCTTTTCTATATACATCCACTTTTATGGGGTTCGAGGATTTCCGAAACAGCTTGAGAGACATAATATCGCATACCTAAATTGGATGTTAAGGGATTAACGGAATTTTAATTTATTTGCGGGCGGAGGTGGAGAGGGTGGAAAGGTGTTTGAGGGTGTCTAACACGTCGACTTGATGAGCGGTAACATGTGTTTCGGATGGTGAAGATTAACGAAGTCATTTATAGATGACAGACGTTTTATGATATGGATCTAAATATTATGGGGAACCCTAGTCATGTTTTTGAAGAGGCATCGAAAGATTTGAAGAGAATATCGATCCATCTAATTTTCGTGATGAATATTTCACTTGGCCATTAGTACAAATACATAGTAGATGTCAGAATTGTGAGCAGTGCCATCATTGATGTAATAGGAATGAAAATAACACACCCGTTTCAAATGAAAATCAACCTCATTTGGTCTTTAAAAATAGAGTGACTAGACTCATACACCCTCCCCCTCCCCACTTCAAAATCACTAACCTAACATTTTGGTGAAAAACTCTTACCCCAAATATCTTGTGAATAAAATATTATTCAGTTCACCACATTGAATACGAGAAATAATAAACTCATTAATAAACAATCAGTCCCCAGTGAATCAAAATAAGTGTCTGAAACATTTCTGGAACCGATCATTTTCCATTTGATCTTTTGACTCAGACACGTTTCTGAAACATGGCAGAAACTAGAAATGACCTAGGTGTGAAACGTTTCACGAGGAATGTTTCACGTGAAACATTTCTGATGAATAACATTAGTGAATATGAATAAATGAAAACACATATCTGAAACGTTGCTGAAACCAATGATTTTACGTGTCATCTGGCACGTTTCTGGAACATGGTAGATACAAAACATATCCTATGAATGATGCATGAGAGGAAAAGAGCTCAAAATAATTTCTGATTTCTGTCAGTATAGCTATTGATTCATGAAATGGATGTGAGAAGGTAGTGTGCAATGCCAGGAATTTCAACATTTTTATAGTCATTCAACAGTATTAGTCATACAATATAAAGACTGCTAATTATTTGTTATATCTAAGGGGTGCTTGGCGAAACTATTTTGAGGTGCACCTTTCAGTCACTTCAGTTCTTTGTCTATCCATATTTGTATCATCAGTGAAATAGCTGTAAATAAAATGCAACTCATGAAAATATAATTATTGAAATTACAAACAGATATAGGTCTAAGATTGGTCCATTGAATTTTCAATCTACACAAGTATGGCAGTGAAGAATTGTCTAGAATTATTCTCACAATATAATATAGCCATCAACTAACCATTGTTGATTAACTTACCATTGTTCATTCAACAAATTAATCGCACTGTGCTGGATTTACTTTACCATGTAGTATTATAATTATTTAATTAAAAGAATCATAATATTCGACCCCAAAAACCCCATACCAATTTTGAATAGAATCTGACCATAATAACAAAACTCGGCCGCCATTTTGAAGCCGCCATCTCGAATTTTTCAATTTTCACAAAAGAATCATAATATTCGACCCCAAAAACCCCCACATACCAATTTTGAATAGAATCAGACCATAATCACAAAACTCGTTACCATTTTGGAGCCGCCATTTCTGATTTTCCAATTACAAAAGAATCGTAATCTCCGACCACGAAAACCCTCAGATATCAATTTTGAAGCGAATCGGACCATAATCACAAAACTCGTACGCCATATTGGAGCCGCCATTTTGTTTTTTTTTTCATAAAAAAAATTCTCAATGCATTGTCACCGGAATTAGGTACACCTGTCAAATTTCAAATCATTCTGACGTCTGGAAATGGGTCAAAATCGCGCCCAAAGGAGTCGGTTACAAACAAACAAACAAACATACAAGTAAAGCGTGTAAAAACAGCATGCACACTGTTAGCTATGTGCGAAGAGCTTGGTGGGGTCAGTCGAATCGATCGCAGCGTATGCTGTGTCAGAAATGTGAAACAATATCCGGACTGTCGAATTTGTTCTGATAAATAATTCCACGTTAATTTACCTTGAATTCTCACACATATAATAAATTGCTCTCAGATATTGACAATGTTTCATATTTTTTTCAAGTTTTTCACTTGATTTTGATAAGAAATTGTCAAAACAAGTCTTGTCATCTAACTGTAAAATATTTCCCAAATCCCGAAATGTGACATAGCCAATATATAGGAATATATGATGCCTACAAATAGGAATTCAAGAACATATCAGAACTAGTTCATGAATGCCGCCACATTTTATTTAACCCTCGAATTCATAATTTGTATTTCTTTATTGAAACTGTAACCTTCAACTAGGGATCGTATATTGATTATATACATACCTGTTGATATTTCTGACGAGTATTTATAATCATAACACATTGAACTAGACCTCAAATTGAAATTCTTGGCCATGCAGTCCAAGCACATTCGATAAAACTGATAAATGATAAAATTAACCGTACAAAAGAGTCACAAGACAAAAAATGGCCAGTCCAGTTGGCGTTGGCCGATGAGTAAATGTCGGGATGTCCTAATTGATCACAACTGATCACCTACACTAGAGCCGGGTGGTCTGACGACAGATCGAATATCTTCAAGACACATATGTTGTGAGAAAAGTGCAAAAACACGTCGATTTGTTAGCCAAGGGGGACATCTTTCTATCTTGATCTCAACTGTCATACCTCCCTCCCCACCTCTTGATCACTATCACCCAAACAATTTAAATAGGGAAAGTACTAAGTGTGACACATTATCGAAAATGTAATTTGATAGGGAATTCAGCCATGTGAGTGTTCGCTAGGTATCTAGGTATCTTTTTATTTTGGCGCCCTCTTGCGGGAAAAACAACTGTTCCGTATTCCAAATTATGATATTTCATTCGAAAGCTACTTCGACCAATTCAGAAAAAAAGAACAAGAATTGAAAAAATGGACATTGTATGAACTTAAAAATTGGAAAACCTTGCATAAATTCAACTCCAATCATTCCAAACTACATTAAATCACAGTAGCTGCACAAATTGTTCTCCATTAACTGCCATACATGAGTATAAGTATGTCTCGAAACGTTGTCTGACGGTTTGAAGCATTTCTGGAGTTATTTGACGACATTCGTACCTTTGGATAGAAATTGACTTACTACGCCTATGTTTTGGTAAAATAAAAAACTTCTTGTTTCAGTGCCTATTTGTGCCAGTAGTACTCCAGGTCTATTAACGAGTAAAACAAAATGGTTTATTGTATTCAGGATGGGGTAGAAACAGTTGAATATTATTTGAAAAATTATGAATGTGCCAACACAGCCAGTAGAATGTTCAATGAGCAACACCCAAACAGAAACGTTAATCGTAAATACATTTTTGAACTGATTTTGAAATTTGGACAAACGGGATCTGTGGCAAATAAAAAACGTCAAACTGACAACCCAGTAAGAAACGAAGCAGTAGTGGTAGCCGGTTCAGGCTTGCTGAATTATCTGGAGTCAACGTACCGTCGGGCGAATTTTGAAAGCTCACAGATGCCATCCCTATAAAATTAAACTGGTTCAGGAACTTAACGAAGACGATTTTGATCGTGCCTTACAATATTGTGAAATCATGAGTGAACGTGCTATACGAGATGGAAATTTCCATTTCGACATTTGTTATTCGGATGAATGCAGTTTTTATCGCAATGGGACTGTCAATCGTCATAATGAAGAACATCACCATTTTTTTATCTCTACCTTACAATAAACCCTATTGAAAATTAAAAAATATGGTAAAAATTTTTTTTTTATACGTCTTATAGTTTTCGAGATATTTCATTGTTGTTGTGACGTCACTGTACAACGGTCGTTTAGTGCGTGCTCTGCTTCCGAGCTGTGTGTATGAAGTTTGCGTCGACAATTGATAAAAATGTCGAATCCAGAAACTAGAAAATGGTGTATTGTGCCAAAGTATTCAAATAAAACTAAATATAAAGTTACTCTACACATGCACTCTGAATATAGGGAAAAAACTTTTCTTACGTGTTTTTCTTCATTATCAAGCATTGTTTTCTCGCACAAAAATCACTCACGATGCCTCTTTATTTCACCAGCATTAACAATACACCCTAAATCACTTATTTTCCGGCACAACTTTGCACAAAATATTGTCGTTTTTATCGAAAAAATCCTCCTTCTTACACAGTTCCAAATGAAGTAATGTCATACTTTGACAGATGGAATTTAGTAACTTTGCCTTATTTTTCATGTTGGTGATAAATGAATCCACGCCAACTTTTCGAATTCAAATGTGAGCAATAGTTTCCCCTTCATTTATGTGTGCGATTGTTGTGGGCGGTGATTCATTTATTACCAACATGAAAAATAAGGCAAAGTAACTAAAATTCCATCTGTCAAAGTGTAACATTTCTTCATTTGAAACTGTGTAAGAAGGAGGATTTTTTCTATAAAAACGACGATATTTTGTGCAAAGTTGTGCCGAATATAAGTGATTTAGGGTGTGTTGTTTATGCTGTTAAGAAGAACGAGGCATTTTGAGTGATTTTTGTGCGAGAAAACGGTGCTTGAAAATGAGGTAATTTTTTTTTTAAGTTCTCTTACTCGGGAACGGTATGAGACCGCCGCATTTTTCTACCAGATTCGTGTTCAGGAGGCAAAAACACGTAAGAAAAGTTTTTCCCCTATATTCGGAGTGCATGTGTAGAGTAACTTTATATTTACCTAAAATACATAAAATGCACTTATCCACGATCACATTGAAGAGGAAATTAATATGAGAGGTTTTTCATCTTAGCTTAATGATATCTAATGGGTGTAGTTGCGTGCATCCTAATAATAACCTACTTTTGAGAAAAATATTTCAAATTCAAATTTTAAAAAGTTTTGTACCTCCGGTACATAATGTTGAGATTAGGTTTACTATGTTAATTTTTTGTTACATTACATATTAAAAAAATGCAAAATGTAAGTCATGAAACTATGAAGGCATTCTTCCTTCTCAGGAACTTAATGTCAAGTAAGATGTTCATTGTATCAATATGACGTATGACGTACATTTATAACACACTAGTAATGAGAAATATGTACTTATAGGGATCAAAAGATTTATGATGAAAAGTAAAATGTTATCAAGTATTACTTACTTTTGCATTTTTACTCCTCGCATCTCGGCGGCCAAGAAATCGGAGTTATTTGAAAAATAGTGGGCAACCATTAACCCGTCTATTTCAGGCAAGATATCAGATTGTCCTTTTTCAAAACCGTCATCCATATCTAATATTATACTTATAACACTATTGTAACACTGATTCACATAAAAACTTAAGTTAAAAACGTTATTGTGGTCGAACATCCGATAGCAAAGCAATGATTGAGTGTACGGTGAGAACGTTGTGTTGTGGAATGACGTCACGCGAGCATGGCGCGCTCACCCGAAATATTTGAATAGAACGGAAAACTAAAATTGTCGTAACTTCAACACTACTCGCTTGATTGAAATGAAACAAAAACATGTGTATTTCTAAACATTTAGGCTATACGGTCATGAAGTTTCAAGTCATTCAACAGACCCAGTAACATTCTTCATTGTCGGTACTGGTCAGAATCCAATCCAAGAGTGTTTCATCAAGAACATACTCAACACCCAGAAAAGTTAAACGTTTGGACTGGAATATTTGGCGATAGTATTATTGGCTCATTCATTAACCAGGTATTTGACTGGGGACATGTATTTGGAATTACTTGAAGATACCCTTGATCCAACGTTAACAGACATAATAGAAAACGATAACCGATACCTTGGAGATCACCTAATATTCCGACAGGACGGAGCTCCTCCACATTTTGCTGCAGTCAGTACCTGAATGAAAGATTTCCTAGACACTGAATTGGAAGAAGGGGATTCATTGAATGCCCCCCCCCCCCCGATCTCTCGATTTATCCTTCTTAGATTACTTTTTGTCGGGCCATTTAAAATAAAGGTTCTTTAGAAGAGTTACGTCAACGTATTATTACCGAATAACTCCAGAAATGCTCCAAAACCTCAGACAACGTTTCGAAACTTACTTATACTCATGTATGGCAGTCAATGGAGAACACTTTGAGCAGCTACTGTGAATTAATGTAGTTTGGAAAGATTGGGGTTGAATGTATGCAAGGTTTTTCAATCTTTAAGTTCATACAATGTCCATTTTTAAAATTTTTTTTTTATGAATTGTTCAAAGTAGCTTTCAAATGAAGTATCATAATTTGAGATACGGAACAGTTGTTTTTCCCGCGAGAGGGCGTCATAATAAAAAGATACGTAGCGAACACTCACATGGCTGAACTCCTCATCAAATTACTTTCTCGATGATATGTCACACTTAGTACTTTCCCTATTTGAATTGTATGGGTGATAGTGACCAAGGGGTGGCAAGGAAGGAATGACAGTTGAGGTTATGATAGAAAGATGTCCCTCTTGGCTAACAATTTTGCATTTTTTCCACAACACATGTATCTTGAAGATATTCGATCTGTTTCGTTTTCGGTACCGCACCCTGTATAAGTCACATCATTTTCTTCAAAGCTGTAATACCAAACCATGAATTCACCGACTTCTAATTTCCGAAAAAATGTTTGATATATTTATTTAGAGGAGAGAAACCTAAAAAGGGTACGTAATTCCACTACAGATTGTTCAGCAATAAAATTTCTTGAGCAAGAAAATCTAGTAGGGAGAATATTACATACCTCTGAGAAAAGAGTGCCAAAATGAGTTCAAACAATCCCGTTTCAGCAAAGCTCACCTTGAATAAATATAATGTCGATTTTGATTTTCTCCTGGATATTTCACTAATGAATTCGTTGAGACCATTTTAGACCCTTGAAAAACATTTAAATGTTATTTTTTTTCACTCGTAATCAGAATGCTACATCAATATACAGTGTAACCCATTTAAAATGGAACCACCACTGTAGAATACGCATTTTTCAATCAATCTAAACATTTTTTTTCAAATATTAAGCATCAAAAACTGTATTTTGGCACAAATTTTCATAACTTTAGTTCCATTTCCAAGGCACTCTATGGTTTTTTTCTTTGTCAAAAACCGCGAGAATTTATTAGGCAATTTTTGTTTTCAAATTTGACTACACCACTGGATTCTTAGTCGTTGTGAATGAAAACCGTCCAAATTTCATAAAAAAAATATTGGTTAACAACGAAGTTACAATAACTTCAATTTTGGAAACTGAGTATTTGATTATAATTTTTATTTAGATTATAGACATATTTAAAATCTGGCAACACTGCCGATATGAAGTCGAACACCAGTGAACTGTACAGTGGAAACCGAAGTCAATAGCTCATTCCGTTCTACAGTTATAACTCCTTAAATTATGGTAATGTGAGCAATTTGTGGTGGAAGCGCTTTTGTAATAAAAATCTGACTACGCTACTGGATTTGTGAATTATATTCCCTTAAAATCATTTATTTAAGTGTAGGTTATAAGTATATTCGGAATGAACTGAAAATTAGAAATTCATTTTCAAATTATGCAGTAGTACATTCTTCCATGGCCGATAAAAACGAAATGAACAGAAACAAGTTTTAAACTATTTATTCAACAATAAAACGACATTAAGCAAAAACTAAAATTAACATTTATGTGAAACTGAATATTTAAATTTTTGTGGCTTCTACCAACCTCCATTTAACTCGATACTTTTATCGTAACTCTTCCGAATATTTTTTACACTATTTCTTATTTGTTGTGGTGTAATTTCGGCACAATCTTGTCGTATTCTTTGCATGAGTTCAGCTCGATTCCTTGGTTTCATTTTGTATACTTTTTGTGTCTAGTATTGTCATATCAGGCGATCTAGGTGGCCATTCAATTAAGTCACTACCTCGTCCTATCCAATGATTTGGGAACTGGTCATTTAGCCACTGTTTAACAATCCTGGAATTGTGAACGGAACAGCCGTCGAGCTGAAAATGTAAATTTTCTCGTGCCGCAATTGAAATTCCTTCTATTTCGTCCGATAATTGGTTATTTTAAAATTTCAAAAATATTTGCCTGTTCATGTTTCCATAAAAAAAATATGGACCTATTATCCTATCTTTTACTATACCACACCAAATGTTAACTTTTTCGGAATATTGACTTTTACAATTTATGACCCAGAGCGGATTTTCAGTAGCCCAATACCGAGCATTTTGCGATGATCCTACACCCTTGGTGCTGAAAGAAGCTTCATCACTAAACATATGTGGTTCAAAAAATGTCTTCTATTCAGGTACTCGCCTTGGGCCCACAAACAAAATTCTACTTCATCACTTCATCACCTTCCTCTAAAGTGTGAAGAAATTTAGGTTTAAATGCTTTCATTTTGTTTCCTTTCAGACATCTCGGTAAGTTTAAATCCAAACTGCGGACTCGTGGGCTTCTGTTTGGGTGGTTTGTGAAATAATCTACAAAATTTCTTCTTCGGTCATTATTTTTTTTTAATATTTTGTTACTGCACCAGTTTCTTTATATGTTCTGTTAATTTTGCTAACGGTGCTTCTGTCAATGGAAAGTCGATTTGGATGTCTGTGATTAAAAATTCTTGCAATTTCAATTCTCTCTTTAATCCAAAGCCATTATCATATGCCCGTAACTAACAACTATTATTTTATTTATGATTAGCTGTCAAAATCACAGCCTACCATCGATTTAGTACAATACCTATACCTAATGTATTAGTTCAGCTCTCCTCAAATTATTGATACCTTCTCTAAAAGCTTGTTTCAGTTGAGTTTTGCAGAATTTAAAGGAAATAATTTTTGTCCTGCTTTCTGTTTCATTATTTAATAAATAATTTTGATACTTTGAAACTTGTTTCTGTTCATTTCGTTTTTATCGGCTATGGAAGAATGCATAACTTGAAAATGAATTTTCAATTTTCTGTTATTTGCGAATACACTAATAACCTACACTTAAATAAAAGATTTTAAGGAAATATAATTCACAAATCCAGTGGCGTAGTCAGATTTTCATTACAAAATCGCTCACATTACCATACTTTCAGGAGTTATAACTGTAGAACGGAATGAGCTATTGACTTCGGATTCTCCCTGTACAAGTTCACTGGTACTCTACTTTGTATCTAAATAAAAATTATAATCAAATACTTTGTTCCAAAATTAAAGTTGTTGTAACTTCGTTGTTAACCAAAATTTTCTAATAAAATTTCGATGGTTTTCATTTACAACGACTACAAATCCAGTGTTGTAGTCAAATTCGAAAACAAAAATTGCCTAATAAACTTTTTTCGTTTTTGACATAGAGAAAAAACCATAGAGTGCCTTGGAAATGAAAATAAAATTCGGAAAATTTGTGTCAAAATACAGTTTTTGATGCATAATATTAAGAAAAAAATTTTTGAGATTGAAAATTGCGTATTTTACAGGGGTGGTTCTATTTTAAATGGGTCACACTGTATGTGCAGTAGAATCCAACAAGAAACCTCATTCAAACTGCCTGAGGAAAACTTTATGGAAGTAGAAACGTTGGCTATAGATTGATAGGGGCTTAAATCACCTCGGCTTCGGCGCAGCCAACTCTAGAATCACTATTATTGGAACTGTCGAAAATAAATTTGCACTAGTAAAATGTTCAGTGAATTTTATTTTATTCCAAGAGACTGGTGCTTTAAATAATAATGTCTACAAATAACATCAGGATAAATATAATTCTGCAGGTGCAAAACATTCTACTCCCAGAAGCCTCAACAACCGGGAAATTTCTGGAGTCAACAACGTGTTGGACACTTTTAATCGTATCGACATCCACGACGGTACATTCATAAACGTCCCTTTGCGCAGAATCCACCTTGATCCTGAGAGTTCCGTTATCCATGATATAACTTGGGATATTCATCATCTTGATATTTTCTTGAAAAACTAGTTGGGAATTCAACTTCCATAAGCGCATTGGATCGGACATATTGGTCGAACAGGGTAACCAGACTGTTTCTCCAATCTGAGCATTGATTTCTATGGGAGGGCTCAGAAAAATATCGTCAGCAGCAGAAACCGGTTGATGGCTGATTTCTTCTAGATTGGACGTTTCCGATGGATATTCATAATCACTTTCCCCATAGTCATATCCGTAGGTATAATCAGCCAGAATTGAGAATGGCAGATTGAGCAAAACGAATGTTAATAGAAGTGAACTCATCATGACAATCAGAGTAAAACTGTGTAACTGAATGAAATGTTTATATTTATTTTATCGGGTCTTCGGATGACTTCATAGGTTATCAGAATATAATCTATTCGTATATCGGGGATTACATTAATGGTCGGTGATAAATAATATACAGGGTGAATATTGGGGTTATCCACGATCGCAGCACCAGGAAAACAATAGTGAAACTGGCGGGTTCTAGAATTGAGAAAATCCAATAGTGTGTGTTTGGCGTCTTGAGTTTTTTACTCCATTCACTGAATTTTCTGGAGTCGTTTCATTGAAGGAATTTGACAGCTAAACTACGAAAATATATTCGATGACTCTCATTTCGGACGTCCATTTGAACGGTTTCTACGACGTTTCGAATGCTTGTATCTGCAGTCGTCTTCAGGTGGATACTGACAAGTTTAGGTACTACTTACCAATTTATATGACTGCCGGTGCAATGATGCGTGTAATTCCGTAATGTGCGGTGGTGCGTGTAATTTCGCGCAGTGTGGTGGTGCGTGAGGTTTCGCGCCTCTGCATCCCGCCAGAAAGAGCAATCAGTGGTTTCCAAAGGTTCTCGATTCCAACGATTGGTTGACTAAAGGTGTTATCCGCTTCCATGTAGGCGGCCTCTTTGGACTTTCGTTTAAACCAATGCTCCTCTCTATGTGGAACACTTGCGTCGTCCCATAGAACTCGATGGGGCTGAGGTCAGCGATTCCCTATTTTGACGTTTCTCCACGTTGAGTCCATTTCTTGTGCTCACCCAATCTTACCAATAACGGCCTATTCGTCTCTCCAATGTAGGGATCTCCGCATTCACATGGAACTTCGTAAATGCAATTCTTACTGATTTCATTTTTGTTGTTAGGTTTGGTCTTGGTCATGAAACTCCGTAAAGTACTGCCGGAATTGGAAGCAGCTCTTGATGTTGCGGTTGCTTGCGTTCCTTCTAATCTTTTCGTAGAACTTTCTTGGGATATCCATTCTGGTGATGGTCTTCTCTGATGTGGTTTGATTCGGCATCTAGTGACTCCTCGTCGTTGCATATGTGCTGCTTCCAATCCGGCAGTACTATACGGAGTTTCCTGACCAAGACCAAACCTGACAACAAAAATGAAATCAGTAAGAATTGCATTCTGAAGTTCCATGTGAATGCGGAGATTCCTTCATTGGAGAGACAAAGAGGCCGTAATCGGTAAGATTGGATGAGCACAAGAAATGGACTCAACGTGGAGAAACGTCAAAATCATGAATCGCTCACCACGCCTGGACTAAGCACCATCGAGTTCTATGAAACGACGCAGGTGTTCTACATAGAGAGGAGAATTGGTTCAAACGAAAGTTCAACGAGGCCACCTACATCGGAGCCAATAACGCCTTCAGTCAACCAAGCGTTGAGATTAAGAACGTGCGGAAACCACTGATTGCTTTTTCTGGCGGGCTGCAGAGGCGTGAAACTTCACGCACCACCACACCACGCGAAATAAGACACACCACTGCACATGGCGGAATTACACGCATCATTGCACCGGCAGTCATATAAACTGGTAAGTAGCACCTAAACTTATCAGTATTCACCTGAAGACGATTGCAGATACAAGCATTCGAAACGTCGTGAAAACCTTTCAAATCTATTGAGACGATGGACGCCCGAAACGAGAGTATCAAGTTACCATATCGTCTACAACCTTCAAACATACAAGAATATAAGTTAATAGTAGGAATCAGTACAATGTAAATCGAATATATCTACAAGAAACTAGAAATGAACTGTAGAATCCAGGATTATTATTGAACTGAAATACGTTGAGTAACAAACAATTCATAACAAGTCATTGATAAGTTGTAATTCTGCCTACATATTGAGGCTGCAATAGTTCGCATTAACGAACAGAAATTGAATTATTTTATTACCAGTGAAAACTTACACGAACTCAGCCTTTTCGCTGTCTGGTGTGGTGCAGCTAACGTAGAATTTGTTGGTGGTTGCGAAGAACTTGGCCTGAGAAGTTATTATCTCATTCCAATGGAGTTGAAATGAATATGTTCCTTGCAAAGAATGGTTAATTGCTGATCACCTATCACGTTCTTATTTCGAATATCTGGATAATGATTTCATTGGAAATGAAACTATTCATGGACTAAGAACAGATTTATTCATTAAGTGTAAAACGAAAACAGTTATTCCAAAGAGTCGATTGAGAAGGATGAATGCCTAAAGATTGTCAAAGATTTCCATCTCATTGGTTGGCCAAGAAAATCTGAAGAATTGAGAGAAATATCAAATATTATTGGAAGTTGAAGGAAGATATCACCCTATTCGATGGTTTATCACTATGCAGGGAACGAATAATAGTTCCAGAAAAGTTGATATTGAGAGTTTGATACACGAACATCATCTTGGTATCCAGGAAAACGAAGGCCAGAGCAATGAAGATATTATTTTGACCAAGAATGGGTAAGGATATTAAAGCCTATATCTTAAAATGTGAGATTTGTCAGGAATTTTTGTGGAGTCATATTTTTCCCGACTACCCGTTCCTGAGCTCTTTTGCCACGAGACTTTCCTCAACGCATTACTATGTGTCAGTGGTTATTGAGAAAATTGGCTGGAAATCCTCAATTTTTAAGATATGTACTCTTCACGGACGAGGCAAACTTCTTCCGAAATGCTATCACAAACTTTCATAACAACCATGTTTTGGCTCTGGAAAATCCGCACGCAGTTAGTGAAAGACATTATCAGTATCAATTTTGTGTAAATGTATGGGCGGCAATAATTGATAATTACTTGATAGGTCCTTTCTTTCTTCCGTTCCGACTGAATGGAGCAACTTACAGAGACTTTTTAGAAAATGAATTGCCGGGACTACTTCAGAATGTACCATTGGAAATTCGTATCCGCATGTGGTTTATGCATGAAGGGGCTCCGGCCCACTTTAGCGTTGTAGCTAGGGAATTTCCTCAACACTGTCTATCCAAATCGATGGATCGGTAGGGGTGTAGAAGAACCTAACCAGGCGTGAACCAAGGTCCCCAGATCTAAACCCGCTAGATTTTTATTTTAGGGGACACTTGAAGTCACTAGTTCATAAAACTCCAGTAGAGAACGAGGAAGATCTAAGAAACCGGATAGTAGACGCCTGGGAAACAATAAGAAACACACCAATAATTTTTGAGCAGGTACGAGATTCAATGACTAGAAGACTGAATGCCTGTATCTTCGCTGAAGGTGGACACTTCGAACAATTTACTCGAATACAATTCAGTTTCTTTCATTTCATTTCATTGTTCATATTCAAAATTTCTTGAAACAAAATGTTGATATTTCTTGCAAATTTTATTGAAACAAATACAGATTTGCACCTTTGATACAAAAATAACTATTTCAAACGGGTAAAAATAAATAGAATAGGTTGCGCTTTCTACAAAAAACAAAACAACTACTTAAACGCCAAATTCATTTCCTAAGCATTCTTGTGAAAAATGCAAAATAATGGTAATCACTTCAAAACGCATCGATCATCAAATAATCGACTTGGAATTTTCAAGTCCAAATATCTAGAAAACGGTTGCTTATAGCGAATCGTAACATGGGAAGTTTTTTTACGTAGATATGACAGAGGAATTTATTTTTTTAATGAAAAATGTGGTAGAAGTACGCTCAAAAAAGTAATGAATCTTAAAAAAAGAAAAAGACGTGTAGGTGGCGCCCCCTACGAGTAAGAGCAATAATAACATCATGTTCGAATTTGACACCTCAGAAATCTTCTCAATACCAATTTTCGTTCAATCAAGGCCAGTAATTCAAAAGTTATTTAAAAAAAAAGAAAAAAAAATTATTACCCTGTGTCTTGGAAACGAAGGGTTTCCGGACATATATTTATTTGAACAATTCATATTAGAATATTGTGGAAAATCACCACCTGAAGTTTGTCGAAGTACATTTGAATCACCATGTATCAACTTTTATCTGATGTAGTTTTGATTTTACGTATGTCAGTATTATGTCTATTATTATTATTATTATTATGGTTTCTCACTTATAACAAACTTTTTTTCAAGCTTTCATCCAGTTTCACCTCTCTAGGTTTATGCCTGTCTGTGTATTTGTCTACCTGTAATCAAATCTTGATTGATTTTAAATTTCGCAGGTGTACATAATTCCAGTGACAATGCATCATGAAATTGCAGTCGGGAAAAAAAAACAAAGTACCGGCCCCAATATGGCGGATAATTTTTGTGATTATGGTCCGATTCTATTCAAAATTGGTATCTGGGGGTTTATTGGTATCCAAGGGTTTTCAGAATTGGAGATTATGATTTTTATCAAAATTCAAAAATAAATTATATAGAAATTAATAAATCAGTTATTTAACATCATAAATACGAAAAAATAAACAAACGAAAAAATAAATTTTAAAACAATATTTTATTAAGGAGAGATAAGTGCCATGTGAAGTGGAATGAATAGAAAAATCGAATTTAAACGGTTTTCTTCACATAAAGGATTCAATATAAAATTGAACCAGAGAAAGGTAGATCTCAGGTGAAAAACAACTACTTTCCTGGCAAATACCACGCAGAACGTTGAATGGCACATGGCACTTATCTCTCGCTATATGCTAGACGGGCTTGCCACTCCTACTGAGAAGGAATCTTTTATTTAGAAACCTATCGAGGTGGGAGATTTTCGGAGTGTTTCTTTCTGTCACTAGGTACCGCCAGTTAAAGTTTATCTTTTCCGGCGTACCTATAGGTGTTACAAGATCGATGATGGTTTGTTTACGTTGTGTCTCACTTCAGCCAGAGTGCTTTGGACCTTTGGCTGGTTGACTACTCCGTACTGATGAGGGCCAAGAAGCCTGAAACCGGTATGCGGATTGTTAGGTGAACACGACATAAATTAAACATAATCGAGCTTATCAGAAAGAAACATTTGCATTCAATGTCCATTGATATTATATGGAAGTATGCATGGATTTTCAGGTGAATATCATTCAACGTTCTGCGTGGTATTTGCCAGGAAAGTAGTTGTTTTCACCTGAGATCTACCTTTCGCGGGTTCAATTTTATATTGAATCCTTTATGTGAAGAAAACCGTTTAAATTCGATTTTTCTATTCATTCCACTTCACATGGCACTTATCTCTCGCTATATGCTAGACGGGCTTGCCACTCCTACTGAGAAGGAATCTTTTATTTAGAAACCTATCGAGGTGGGAGATTTTCAGTGTTTCTTTCTGTCACTAGGTACCGCCAGTTAAAGTTTATCTTTTCCGGCGTACCTATAGGTGTTACAAGATCGATGATGGTTTGTTTACGTTGTGTCTCCAGAGTTCTTTGTACCTTTGGCTGGTTGACTACTCCGTACTGATGAGGGCCAAGAAGCCTGAAACCGGTATGCGGATTGTTAGGTGAACACGACATAAATTAAACATAATCGAGGGTCATCAGAAAGAAACATTTGCATTCAATGTCCATTGATATTATATGGAAGTATGCATGGATTTTCAGGTGAATATCATTCAACGTTCTGCGTGGTATTTGCCGGAAAGTAGTTGTTTTTCACCTGAGATCTACCTTTCTCTGGTTCAATTTTATATTGAATCCCTTATGTGAAGAAAACCGTTTAAATTCGATTTTTCTATTCATTCCACTTCACATGGCACTTATCTCTCACTATATGCTAGAAGGGCTTGCCACTTCTACTGAGAAGGAATCTTTTATTTAGAAACCTATCGAGGTGGGAGATTTTCGGAGTGTTTCTTTCTGTCACTAGGTACCGCCAGTTAAAGTTTATCTTTTCCGGCGTACCTATAGGTGTTACAAGATCGAGGTAAATTAAACATAATCGAGCTTATCAGAAAGAAACATTTGCATTCAATGTCCATTGATATTATATGGAAGTATGCATGGATTTTCAGGTGAATATCATTCAACGTTCTGCGTGGTATTTGCCAGGAAAGTAGTTGTTTTTCACCTGAGATCTACTTTTCTCTGGTTCAATTTTATATTGAATCCCTTATGTGAAGAAAACCGTTTAAATTCGATTTTTCCAATATTTTATTAGTTGTTAATAAAAACAGAACTGAAAAGTTAAGAATAAAAATTATAGAAAACAACTTTTAAAACAAGCTTTTATTATACAAATGCACCAAGAAGGAAAAAATCATTTCTTTCATTGTTTGATCTAGATTATTCTGTGAGTACCAGATTCAAAATAAAAAAAGGTAATCTTTTTGAATCTGTTACTCACAGAATCACCTAGATCAAACAATGAAAGAATAATTTTTTTCTATTAAGTGTAGGTATTGTTTTTTTTATAATTCTTACTTTTGTAATTGAATAAGAATATATATTTTTATTATCGAATATGTCTACCAGTACCAGTAAGGTTCGTTTTTCTCAATTATTTGGACATATATGGATCCAATTTTATATTATTGGGTATTAAAAAGTCTCAAAAATATGTTGGACAAGAAGAATTTTATCGAGACTACAAAATTCCATTAACGGAATGGTTATTGCATAATTAATTTATTTGATATTGAATATATTTCCCCCGTTAATTCAGTTCGAATAATATTCCAACTATAGGTTCAACCCCTTAATATATTCACCCTTTGAAACCTACATTCTCTCGACTTGATATGATATATAAATATTATTATTCGATCTCCATATGCTATCTTTGGAGTTGTTTAGATAAGGAAATTGTGTAGGCCTCTGTCTTTGTTCCCTGAATTCGATGTAAGCTGTATAATTTGGTCGTTGTAAGATTTTATTCTTGATGTGAACTTCCAACTCCCCCATAAATTGGTTTACAGTCTGACAAAGATGAAAAGCTGAGCTGAGAAAAACGTGAAATAAAACCCATAGAATATACAGATTCCACTTATATCAGAACGTTTGATACTTTATTAATTCAATCCAGACTCCTTTGTTCGGAAGTCACCTAATGAGTATCTTTGTTTAGCGTATGCACCCTTCAGTATACGCAACCCTCTTTATTGTACCCCAAGGCATATCTACCTTGGTTTTGTTACATAATAACTCCTTAATATGCATGCGAGGGTTGCGTAACCCTAGCAAGTGGTTTGATCTTCCTGAACAAATCCCTTCATTATGTTGTTTTTGTTATCATATCGGATCATTACCAATATTAGTTGCACGTGGAAATTTTGGAACTACGCGACTGATTTGGCCTACTTCGAACCACTAGCCAAGTATTGCGAAAAATCATTCTGTCAAATGTTCCATTCGGTTAAAAAATGTAGCCTCCAGTTCGTCTGAAAATTTTATTATATTTGGAATAGTCTATCTGAAACATATAACGAACGAGATCTTCCCAGAATCCACATCTACAACTTCTCATTACTTCAACTGACTTTATGGAATCAAGCCAAATTTATTCCTCTTTGCAAAGAACATATATTTTTTTCAATTAAGTTCTAAATCCTGTCGTATGTGACTGAACACTCCTCACACAATCGTTTTCAATTAGAGTTCAGACATAAATACAGCACAGCCTCAGCTCTTATAGAAATCAACGATAATATGAGTTGGACAAAGGAAAAGAAGAAGTTACAGTGTTGGTGCTTTGTAAACTTTTGCTTTAAGTTACGCCTATTAAGTTTTTCTTGGGATAATAGAAGTTTTTTCCAATCTCATCTCGAAAAAAAGCGGGGTCTAGTTGAGCTAGACAAGAGTAGCTCCGATTGGATGGAAACTATGACGGGTATTTGAAAAGGCAGTATTGTGATACCCCTTCTTATCCCTTGTTGCCGATCCTGAATGCCTCCGTAACCAAAACTATCATCATAGGTATGGGAAGATCTCTGAGCAGAATCAAATCCTATGACAACAAGATTATTGTTGATCAAAATTCCATACTCCAAGAAGGTTAAAATCTGGAATAATGATAATGATACCCCATCTTGGAACACCCAAATAGACTGCAAGAGTGAATAATTCATTTATGTCTTCCCAACGGTGTTCCTTTGAATTTCCTGCCACTTCAAACTCAGATGACTATATTTTCTGAGGATACCCATGCATGTTACCAGTCTGGCCAACAACAGTTTTCCACCACACACACAACAACAGAATCTCACTTGGTCAATTGGCCGTTGAATTGACCGATCAAAAGGATTCTGTACCTCGCTAAAAATGTTTTTTTTTCAAAATAACTCCATTCTTCCGAGGCCCGTGTTCTGAGGTGTCATAAAGCTGTTTTTCCTTCATTATTTTATCGAAAAAAAAATCTAAACCAGTGGAAGACATATTGGTGGTTCCTGTCCCTAGATTTAAGACATAGAACTAAAGACCCCAAGACCTATCAATATACTACCTGTGCTATCACTGCAAATACAACCACACTTGGACAACCATTCCATTCTTTCAATCAAGATTTTGAAAGTGCGATAGTTGTGCCACTGCATTACTAACAAAGTTGACGATATCCTTACAGTAACTAATACAAATCAATTGACAATACTTGTCGTGTTAGACTATAGGTCTTCGACAGAATCAATCACATTCTACTGTTTGCAATACGACATTACTTTGGCTTCAGTGGATATTCTTCGATCTAATGAAAGAACACTTGAAATAAAATCCAAAAGTGAAATACCCCGTCCATCAGTAGTTGTATCTTGGATACATCAAGGGTCAATAATGAGACTTCCATTATTCTCATTATATACCTCCGCTGGTACATTGCAACACTCATTTTTACGCAGATGATACTCAAGTATATTACTCCTTCGGAGGTGAAGAAATTAACAAACAACACCATTATCAATGATGATATTTCCTTTCTATGTGAAATATCCACAGAATTCCTGCGTTGGAATCAATCCCAATAAGTTATAGGTGATGTTATTTGGCAGTCAACGTACTGAACGAGAATGCTGTCAACATGTGGATATCCAAATCAACGATGTTAGGCCCACCTTAACTGAAGCTTCCAGAAATCTTGGTTTACAGATGGGATTAGAAGTCAGATTTGCGAAACATGTCAATCAAATGATTAAAAGATGTATTAGATATGAAAATGATTTATAGCAACAAGGATATGTTAGATGAAAGATAAACGCCATGTGAAGTGGAATAAATAGAAAAATCGAATTAAACGGTTTTCTTCACATAAAAGATTCAATATAAATTGAACCAGAAAATGGTGATCTCAGGTGAAAAACAACTACTTTCCTGGCAAATACCACGCAGAACGTTGAATGATATTCACCTGAAAATCCATGCATACCTTCATATAAATGGACATTGAATGCAAATGTTTCTTTCTGATAAGCTCGATTATGTTTAATTTATGTCGTGTTCACCTAACAATCCGCATACCGGTTTGGCTTTTTTGGCCCTCATCAGTACGGAGTAGTCAACCAGCCAAAGGTCCGAAGAGCTCTGGCTGAAGCGAGACACAACATAACCAAAACCATCATCGAGTCTATAACACCTATAGGTACGCCGGAAAAGAAAAGTTTTAACTGGCGGTACCTAGTGACAGAAAGAAACACTCCGAAAATCTCCCACCTCGATAGGTTTCTGAATAAAGATTCCTTCTCAGTAGGAAAAGAATCAAAAACTTCACAAAAAACTCAGCCCGACTAGCATATAGTGAAAGATAAACGCCATGTGAAGTGGAATAAATAGAAAAATCGAATTGAACGGTCTTCTTCACATAAAAGATTCAATATAAATTGAACCAGAAAATGGTAGATCTCAGGTGAAAAACAACTACTTTCCTGGCAAATACCACGCAGAACGTTGAATGATATTCACCTGAAAATCCATGCATACCTCCATATAAATGGACATTGAATGCAAATGTTTCTTTCTGATAAGCTCGATTATGTTTAATTTATGTCGTGTTCACCTAACAATCCGCATACCGGTTTCAGGATTTTTTGGCCCTCATCAGTACGGAGTAGTCAACCAGCCAAAGGTCCGAAGAGCTCTGGCTGAAACGAGACACAACACAACCAAAACCGTCATCGAGTCTATAACACCTATAAGTACGCCGGAAAAGAAAACTTTCAACTGGCGGTACCTAGTGACAGAAAGAAACACTCCGAAAATCTCCCACCTCGATAGGTTTCTAAATAAAAGATTTCTTCTCAGTAGGAGTGGCAAGCCCGACTAGCATATAGTGAAAGATAAACGCCATGTGAAGTGGAATAAATAGAAAAATCGAATTAAACGGTTTTCTTCACCTAAAAGATTCAATATAAATTGAACCAGAAAATGGTAGATCTCAGATTTTTCTAAGGATATGTTAGATCCATGAACTAAAATGTTACTGCATGAAACTTTGCTGTTCTCTCATATACATTTTTGCTATGCAGTTGTCCATTCATAAGAAATCTTGTTGACAGTCGACCTCAGCGAATACAGAAACGCTGTGTTAGGTTAGTTTATGACCTAAAAAAATTAATACGTAACGGCCAAAAGACTGGAATCAGGCTGGCACCCTGGCGTTTCTTAAATAGTTGTATGATATTCTCGAAAGTTATTGAACCTAAATCACCCAAATCAAGAAATAAAATTCAGAACTGACGTCCATAATCTGAACATCGGCAAAAAAGATTCCTTAGCTGTTCCAATTCCCAAATCAACCTCGTTCCGAAGGTCTTCCTCTCATGTTGTCTGAAAAGTTATGAATTCGATACCCTCTGTATTCAAGAATCTTCCTATGAATAATGTGAAAAGTTAAATTGAAGTATTACTACTTGATAACAAAATCGATGTGAACTTATATGAAGTTATTTTCTGTGAAAAATGATTTGTTTTGTTTCAAAAACTATGGTTGGTATGTCTGTCAATCGATGTACTCATCTTGTTTTTATGTCTGACAGACTTTATCATCAGTTCCACAATCAGTTCCTGGAACAAATAGTGTATAATTCAATAGAATGGATACCCTGGATTATGTTACTGATTTTCAGCATTGGTTGGTCGATGGTTCAATCTATGCCTGTTTTGCCTGTTTCCCTCCTTCTGATATTCTATTAGAGTGTGTATTTGCACGTTTAGGCACAAAAATATTCCATGTTTCTTAACCTATTGTTCAAGGGTCTCTAATTCGGATTTTTCTCTGTTAAATCTCGTTGAATGGAATAAAAAATCTTGACATCTTTCATTCAAACGCAAACACGAATATGGGTATCATCAATCATTTCACCTTTTCAAAGTTGTTCAGCCGACGATGACCTGTAAAACGAAAATCTGAGATGAATAATATCGTTGATCCCGAGCTTTGCGTCACATGAATAGCATCGTATATCAAAAGTGGGATTTTGAGGCGATATCCCTGTATTACATAAACACGTTGATGCTGAAAGGACGTTGGAAGTATATCAGGGGATGGAATCGACAGGACGAATATTTTTATTCTCTAACATGACCATTTCCATGTTTTTATTCATTATTTTTCATTGAACTTTATATTTATATGCATGTGTTCGACACAAATGTACCAATTCAAGTTTGATTGACTTTCACATACCCAATTGACTTGGCATGTATACATGCTTCGTTTGACATTTTGGGGCATTTTGAAAAATGTCACCAAGCCCGAAGAAAAAAAAAAGATTGTGGTTGTACAAATCTCAAACATAACCCTATAGTACCTGGGGGGGGAATTAACCAATAATAAGTTGGGATCACAATTATTGTTCACTAGGAACAATATTTTCTGGAAACATATCTGGATCTCCTATCACTGTTGATAAGCCGAGTGTAGCCCTAAGGCTCTTACTCTTCAGACATCAAATAAGTGGGCCACAGCCGTTCACGAATTTAGAATTTGGTTGGTCAAGAATTAGAGACCGGTCTCTAGTCCTTGCCATGGTGGTGTATCTCGAACAATGACCGAGAGGGAATTCCGATCGTTAAAATTTGAAAAAATAGTAATTTCTAATGAGGATGCAGCTTCGCTACCCTGTATGGATCAGTAAGGTATCCCATCACTCCAGAGAGTGCCTGGGACGTTTAAAACGCGAGGGGTCTGGAACCATATATTCTCCCTTATTATAACCTCAAGTACGTCGAAGGTCTAATATGCTATCTGCATAGTAGTGAATAGAAAAAAAAAAGGGTTTGTAGGAATTTTTTGAGTCATAGGTCAATCAGAAAAAGATTGAGCGAGAACTATAAAATTGTTTTTTCTTAATAATAGAGCTTCAAAATGAAATCATTCAAATATTTCGGTGGTAGTTATAACCCCTTAGGATTCGACCTCTCACTACGATTGGTATGTCTCTTGCAGAATTGCATTCTCCTACCGATACAGAAATAACTTTTTTTTAATAGCGGTCGTTTATTCTCGTCTAGGCATTGAGATCAATATTGATCAAAGTGCAAACATCTGCTATGTGTTGGGGCAACCTGAGATGAAGATGTGCATTATCTGATACTGGTAAACTTTGCATAATTTTCAGGAAATAAATATATTGAAAATGAGAAGGGTCCAAGAATGGAACCTTGAGGCACCCCTGATTTCAGTGTACACTAGTCAAAACTCAATAAATCATTCGAGAATACTTCATGTTGCCTGTTTGTGGAATATTCATTCATAAGCAATGTAGTGTATTGTCTGAAACACCAATATATTGTAAGATATTTGAAAGCAACTCTTCTATCGAAGGATAATTCGAACTTAAACACTATTATAACTTCAAAATATTGGGGAAAATGTCGTGATGCCCTCGTATTACAAAAAAAATTACCAGTGCCAAATCAAGGTTGAAATGATGTAAATATCAAAAAGGAAAACTTTCCCAATTGAATATTGAATAGAAATATTTCTCTATGAATTGAGAAATCCACGATGAAAAAATCATAGTTTGAAAAAACTAAGAAAACACGCATACAGTGCGCGTCAAAATTATGGAACAGATTCGATATTTCGCAAGCCATGTACTTTTGACAAAAATCCTAAAATAGATCGATTTTTATTTTAAAATGCCGATTTTTTTATGTATATTCTGAAGAGGTTATGTCACTGGTTTTGACATGGTGACGTCTGAAAGGCCTTTCAATACTGCATTCAATGATAATAATTAATAAGATATTTTTTCACAGGGTGAACAAAAATTAATATTTTATTTCAATAAGAGAATAACTTTATATCCAACAAAATAGAACAGTTAAATAAGATGTTCGAAATGCCATTCACCAGTCTCTTGACAATAAGCAAATCTACGGACACATTCCTCTTGCACATCCAGGGGCGTAAGATCTGGAGATCTTGGGGGCCACTCTATCGGTCCGCGTCTTCCAATCCACCTCCTAGGAAAACAGTTTTTCAAAAACTCGCGAACATCACGTGCATAGTGCGGGGGTGCACCATCTTGTTGCAACCAAATACTTTCATTTGGTGAGTTAGGATTGTTGGCGTTTGGAGAAATATCGGCAAGGCTAGGTACGAGTTCATTCCTGAAAAATTCCAAGTAAAAATTGACATTGACTTTCTGAGGGTATTGAGTATGCCCGTCCATCATCCAGTGAGGATTATCCCTACTCCAATATCTGCAATTCTGACGATTTACTGAACCATTTAGGCAAAACGTAGCCTCATCGGAAAACAGAATTTGTTTTATAAAACGTGGATTGCGGTTACCCAAATCCTGCATTATTTCATGGAACTCCACACGGCGATCGGGATCATCATCATTGAGTTGTTGATGTAGCTGTACTTTGTATGGATGGTACTTTTCTGCTTTTAGAATACGTAATACGGAACTTTGGGATAAGTCAAGGTCTGCTGCAATTTGTCGTGAAGTATTGTGAGGATTATTCTCTACACACAATAGAACATCAAGTTTCACGTTTTCTTCTATTTTGGGACGTCCAGCATTCGGAATATGTTTGACATGACCAGTTTGTCTAAATTTTTTCCCAATCTCACTGACTGTTGAACGACTGATAGGTCTATTTGGATACTTCGCATTGAATAAGTCGCATACGTCTTGCTGAGTTCTGGTTCTATCTCGGCATCCAATAAAAATTAAAATTTCTATGCGTTGGGTTTCACTTAAAGTAGCCAAAGTTTACTTTTAGAACCTTTTCACTAAGAATTTATGAAGAATATTCGTTGATATTTCAACTGACATTTATTTGAAACTAACTTGCCTATTATGGCATTAATTTGTGATTGTCTTTGTTTCCATTTTAGACTAGGAAATAGCTAACTATTAATATTTGGAAAGGATCCATTGGTGTAGTAGAACACTGATTCACTAGTCTGCCAGGGTAGTCTGAGGGATTAGAGCCTTGGCTTGCATTTTCTAACTCGCTTTTATTATCTTTACTTGTAACTAAATAACTCACAATGTAATAAAATCTTGAAAGTAAATATCCACCCACTTCCAATCTTCCGAATAATCTGAAATTTGTCACACATATCAAGGACCGATGACAATACAAGAATTCCATAATCATAATGTAATAATAATAAAAATATATTTTTACAAACGCCAACAATCCTAACTCACCAAATGAAAGTATTTGGTTGCAACAAGATGGTGCACCCCCGCACTATGCACGTGATGTTCGCGAGTTTTTGAATAACTGTTTTCCTAGGAGGTGGATTGGTAGACGCGGACCGATAGAGTGGCCCCTAAGATCTCCAGATCTTACGCCCCTGGATTTTTTCTTGTGGTGTTATTTGGAATCGAAGGTCTATGTAGATAGGCCGCAAAATCTACAAGAGTTGAAAAATCGAATTAGGATCGAAACAGAACAGAATTACTCCGGAAGTTATTCGCAATGTGCAAGAGGAATGTGTCCGTAGATTTGCTTATTGTCAAGAGACTGGTGGATGGCATTTCGAACATCTTATTTAACTGTTCTATTTTGTTGGATATAAAGTTATTCTCTTATTGAAATAAAATATTAATTTTTGTTCACCCTGTAAAAAAATACCCAATTAATTATTATCATTGAATGCGGTATTGAAAGGCCTTTCAGATGAGGTATCACAAGACATCTATTCCAATTTGAAAAAAATACCGATTACGTCACCATGTCAAAACCAGTGACATAACCTCTTTAGAATATACATAAAAAAATCGGCATTTTAAAATAAAAATCGACCTATTTTAGGATTTCTGTCAAAAGTACATGGCTTGCGAAATATCGAATTTGTTCCATAATTTTGACGCGCACTGTATATGACAATAAGGACTGAAAAGTTGAAAATAATAAGAATTGAGTAAAAAAAAATATGTAAAAAAGCGTAAGGTGCTTGACATCTTAGTGAGTAAAAAGCACCCCACGCTTTTTTTACATAAAATAAATTTTTTTGGCCAATGACATTATTCTTATTATTTTCAACTTTTTAGTCCTTCTTACGTGTTTTTTTAGTTTTTCAAACTATAAATTTAGTTTCAACTTCTTAGTCCATATTGCTACATAAGACTAAAAAAGACTTCGGGAGATAAACTGTTCGATTGATTCATCCACATGAGATATGCTGAGAACCAGTGCATTCGCCATAACATTGAATTGTAAATTATTCTGAGAACGGCCTCAGTGCATTCACCATATTTTACTTATAGCCACTGAAGAGTTCAACTATTCGCCTCCTGGCTCCATTATCAGATCAGCTGCAAGATACCAAATTATAGTATTGTCATCCAAACTACATATACATACCAAGTTTCCTTTCGATACAACAGGTAGAAGTAGAAAAAATCGAATTAAACGGTTTTCTTCACATAAAAGATTCAATATGAATTGAACCAGAAAATGGTAGATCTCAGGTGAAAAACAACCACTTTCCTGGCAAATACCACGCAGAACGTTGAATGATATTCACCTGAAAATCCATGCATACCTCCATATAAATGGACATTGAATGCAAATGTTTCTATCTGATAAGCTCGATTATGTTTAATTTATGTCGTGTTCACCTACCAATCCGCATACCGGTTTCAGGCTTTTTTGGCCCTCTTCAGTACGGAGTAGTCAACCAGCCAAAGGTCCGAAGAGCTCTGGCTGAAGCGAGACACAACATAACCAAAACCATCATCGAGTCTATAACACCTATAGGTACGCCGGAAAGAAAACTTTTAATTGGCGGTACCTGGTGACAGAAAGAAACACTCGAAAATCTCCCACCTCGATAGGTTTCTAAATAAAGATTCCTTCTCAGTAGAGTGGCAAGCGCGACTAGCATATAGTGAAAGATAAACGCCTGTGAGTGGAATAAATGAAAAATCAGATTAAACGGTTTCTTCAGCTAAAGATTCAATATAAATTGAACCAGAAAATGGTAGATCTCGGGTGAAAACAAGCTGCTTCCGGATCTGCCATTTCTAGTTCAATTATATGAATCTTATGTGAAAAACGTTTATTCGACTTATTCCACTTGCTTTATCTTTATCACTATATGCTAGTCGGCTTACCTACTGAAAGAATCTTTCATTGAAACCTATCGAGTGAATTCGAGTGTTCTTTCTGTCACAGTACCGCCAGTTAAAGTTTTCTTTCCGCACCAGTGTTATAGCTCGATGATGTTTTGTATGTTGTTCTCACTTCACCAGAGTTCTTGACCTTTGGCTGATTGATCTCCGTACTGATGAGGCAAAAGCTGAAACCGGTATGATGAGTGAACACGACATATAAACATAATCAGCTTATCGAAAGAAACATTGCATTCAATTCCGATTTTATGGAGTATCATGATTTCAGGTGAATATCATTCAACCTTCTGCGTGTATTTCCAGGAAAGAGTTTTCCACCTGAATCTACCATTCGTTCAATTATATTGAATCTTTATTGAAACGTTTATCGATTTTATTTATTCCACTTCACATGGCGTTTATCTTTCAAGTAGAAGTAGGTTAAAATTGACTTAAAATATTTGATTTCATTGTTTGTTAGTTTGCGAAGCTAATAAAAGCGTATTAAAAATGAAGTAATTTTTGTGAATATCAGAAAATAACTACTTTTCCCGGCTCAAGCCACCTATTATGTTTGCTGGGATATAATAATCCACTTGAATTGGCAGTTTCAAAATGACTGATGAGTTCTGCAGTTTTTGGAGTCATTGATCGGGTTTGATTTTTGTCAGAATGCAAGACGGCGCTGAGATTCATTGTTTGATTCTATTCCAAATTTATTTGTAGAAATGTTCGAGGTCGGAGATTATGACTGTCTGTTTCGTTTGTTACTTCAAGTGAACGTGCACTGAGTTCAAAATTAAATCCAACCCGATGGAACAAGTTCGGATATTATGATTTGACAAATGATAAAATTTCAATTTAAGGTTATTTCCAATAATTGAATAAGGAATACGCTAACTACAGAGTTTACCGATCAACAAAAACTGGGTCTTTTTCATTAAAAACTATATTTTTTCAAGCAATTTCTCAATTCCTCGAAATAAAAAACACATTAAAGTGATATATATTTTCCTTGCCATCCCGTAGTACACCCCGATAACTACCACGTACACAGTCACAACACGCAGGTCATCGAGCTGTATAAGCCGGCTGAATATTCTGGGGTGGCATCGGTTATAAAAAAGCAACGAAGAAAGACATTTTGACCCTCGAGAAGAGGGGACCTCTTTTTATCCCTAAGGTTCAATTTACCGTAGTTAACCTTAGCAAAACCCCTTGATTTCGCCACAATATACTTTTATACAGCAATCGGAGGGGTGAGTGGTACTCTCCAAAGATTCAGAAATTATTCCCTTTAAGCAGTATAGTAATAGTATATTATTCAACGAGCGAGAAATGTGGCAAGTACTCGTGAGAATGACGTTAATCATTCGAGCGAGTAATGGCTATTTCTCGCGAGCCGAATACTATACTTTTTCTGTGACTTATATCAGGACTATTTGAAAATGAGATTCATTTGTGAGGAAATCCTGAAAGAGTGTAATTTATTTGATTGCATAATAGGAAGTTTTTATTGAATAAAAAATTTATAATTATATTTCGAAAAATTTCATAACGTAAACAAAATAATTTTTCATTGATAAAATCAATAGTAGAATTGGAACAGTTGGAAATCATAACTGAAGATATCGAGGATTCTATATCCAAATTCACATTTCCATTTTTCATTTCCGAAGTGTTCTGTGCAATAAATGTTTGTGAGATGTTGCTGGTATTGGTAGACGGTTTCATTGAACCCAAGATTTTTTCTGCAGTATTCATTTTATTTTTCATCGATTCATCTATGTATCCTTCCGCCACAGATGTTGACTTCCACCCTCCGTGCCTCTTCCAAGAAGTGATGGCTCCACCCGCATCCACTAGCAGGGTGGCAGATGATCTAAGAAAGAGAAGCTTGGTATATAGTTCTGGATTTGGAAGTTTCAAAAATGTTGCGATTTGTTTACCCATGGCTCCGAATTCATTTATCCCAATTCTTTGATTGGTGCATTTACCTTTCTGATAATTCAAAAAAATTGTCTGTTAATGTATTACTCGGTCGTAGCGTGATATATTCAATACAAATATGACGAAAAGGCTCAGTTATGGTGAACTTCCGAACAATTTTCGTTTTGGTGTTTGGTATGGTGACTAATATAGCCGGTCCAAGATCTTCCAAGTCCCCTTGTTTCATAGAGTGCATTTCATTCGCACGACAGGCTCTCATGATTCCCATGATCAGTACAATCTAAAAAAAAGATACATAAAAAATATTTCCAATTTTCGTTAATTTATTCAATTTCAAACAGTTTGATAATTGTTAATTCAGTGGTTGGAAAAGAAAAAAAAACCTCTCCGGCGACGGCGTGATTCGAACTCACGATCACTGGATTCTTCTTCTTCTTCTTCTTCAAATAATTTATTAAACTGTTACTAGTACGGGACATCTACATTTCATTTACATATATACATTTCTTTATATCACAAATTTGTCGTCCTAGAAGGTCTAGTGGGCGGCAGGGATTTGTGATATGGAAATGGGGTCGGGGAGAATTTGTGGGTGCAATTTAAGTTAGACGGTTACACCAACCTCCAAACGTCTCGTACGCCCCAGAACAGGGGCAGTAGGGGGACGTCGCGCTGGTCTTAGCGACTTTGCCCTATATTTAAGTGAAATGCTTTCTAAAATCTAAGCTATGTTCCTATTTCCTGCGTTGAACGCTTATACGGGAACTGGAGTGAAGGTATTGAGGTAGATAATTGTGAAAATGAAGTTTGGAGCGTTACTATTTAGTATGTTTCCCGGAAAAAGTGGGTAGGCAAAAAACCAGGTAGAGAGAAATTTGCGTTAGCCTGCGGCCGCTGTAATTAAGTGATGGCACCCATAATATGCAACTGTACGCTCAAGTTAGTATGTGCTATCTTTCATGAAACAGATCTGTGTTTTGGTAAATCAGCCCTCTGTACTTGCGGGGCTGGTTGTGGTGAGCTCTAATGCCGGTAATGTCTCGTGTCAATGGACTTTTAGGGATAAAATTTTTATAAAATTTATAAGATATTTGTTTAATATAGTCTTGTATAGAAGGCACGCCTGCCAGCTCACGAAGCTCATCCAGTCGAATGTATCTATTGCTGTTGGTGACTATACGGAGTACCTTGCTCTGCATCCTGTCCAATTTCAACAGGGTTTTTTGGGCAAGCTGCAGAACACCGGGCAAGCGTATAACATTACGGCCTTATTATTTTGTAAATTAACAGTTTATTGCTGGTTGACATTTTCGAGTTTCTCGCTATTAGAGGGTAATTACTTTTTACTGCCGCTGAGGTTCTCTGTATGGCCAGGTTGACGTGTTTATGCAATGTTAACCGCTTGTCCAGTTGCACTCCCAGGTAACTCACGGGGCTCGATTCTTCTGTAGTATTATTTTTAATTTTGATTTTGTTAAATATCTTGGTGTTTACGAATTTTCTTGTGAAATTAATAACTTCGGTTTTGTCCGGGTTTATTTTTATTTTATTTTTCTCCATATACGGGATGATTTTCCTGTCCAAGTGAATCTGCAGCTGGCGGGCTGCAACCTCACTAGCAAACGAATGCGCATATATGGCGGTATCGTCCGCATATATTGCAACATTCGTTCGCTCGAACTTTGGAAAATCGTACGTATATAGAGAAAAAAGGTGTGGAGATAGACTCGAGCCCTGTGGGATTACTGCTTCGGCTGTATACTCTTCGGAGCTGGTATCGTTAATTCTAACCCTAAAAGTCCGTTGATGGAGATAGGAATCTAATAATTTTACCATATATAAAGGCATGCCTGCCCTTTGCATTTTTGTGACTAACCCCCCTATCCCGATCACTGGATTGAAAGTCCAGAGCTTAAGCTATGTGCTACCGAGGTACTAGCGAATTGAAGTGATATGAAGCTATTCAAGTTCCTAACTAGGTTCTCTCATTTTGTTAAGTGAACTTTCGAAGAAATATCAATTTCTTACCTTTGTCGCAAGATATATTTCGTCAAGTGCTTTGTTTATGAATGAATTTATTTTATCTGGGGTGAATGTTTGAGCCTTTCTCGGTATATAACCATCGAATTTGCGTTTCAAAAACGCACGTAATTTTGAATAATGTTGACGTCGTGGTTGATTAGAATGGTACTTCTCAACATTGAATATTGTGTCCAAAGCGAGGACGATTCATATTTTTCAGCTAATTGGAAAAAATATGCTAGAAGTACATTTTCCGAAAACGAATTCACATTATTTTTTTTTCCAATCCATGAAATAGCATATATCGTCTCATATTTTTTCTGGATTTGTTTGGTAATAGATTTGAAGATGTTATTTTCGCCGCACTACAAATTTCTGGTAGGGTACACTCGTTGTCACTTTCCGAATCTATCTTTTTCTTCTTGTTTTTCGTTAGAAACTATAATATATTACAAAACGAACTGTCAATTCAATGATTATGACGTTTGAGAACAAGTTTGAAGATGTTGAATTCTCAAGGCATACCTACTTGCGAATGGAAACAATTCAAACACAACTGCACAGTGATGAATATGCTCATCTGTGATTGGCTTCAAAGTGTTGAGCTATGAATCTGGTTCAACTGTGATTGGTTCGAACCTGTTGAGTAATGGATCATTACCTACTCGGGGACGAAACTAGAGTTCAATACTTATCAAGAAATGGTCATATAAATGACGCTCTTTTCAATAGTCATAGAAGAAATGAATATTTGTACTTGATCGTTGAGTTGTCATTTCATTCCTTCCTTTCGAAAGATTAAGATGTCAATTGTATTTCTCGGTGAATCAAAAATTCTTGTCCTATTACCACCGTTGAAAAAATATAAATCTATTTTATTTTTATTTGATGGAAGGTTTGAGAGCTCCTTCCGAGTTTGTGAGGTATATGAGATGAAACCGTTTCATATCTTCAATAAACTGTGGGAAGTTTAAAATAAAAGCGGTATTGAATTTCATGAAATTTGGAAGCGTATACATTTTCTTTGCCTCTGAATATATTCCAATTGTTCAACATCCATTCTATTGAAAATAACTCGACATAGAAGCAATCACGAACAAACTATAAATATATGACAGTCAGACACGCGGTGTGCCAACAAACCGTTTCTATAGTAACGACAAAGAAAGACGACTGTATTCTGTGAAATTGTAGAGGAAGTATTGATTAAATGTCTGATTTTGTGGAGGGTATTCACTTTTTGACACAAAATAAAGAATTTTATAGTTATTTTTGAACCATGTCAAGATGTATAGAAAGTATTCAATAATGGCATATTTTATATGATATCTACTAATTCAAATTTACAGTTTTACAAAAAAAGTTGTTTGTATTTCGTTTATAAAATTCGTGTTTTCCTGGTACATTCAAAAGAATTTAACACTCTCATATGACATTAAAAAAAACTCATTTTATGCGCCTAATTCGGAAATAACTATTGTCTATTGACCTTAGTTCTGTATTTTTTGTCATATAAATACATCGAATTATGGCTCCAGATGTACTAATGATGGATATTTGTCTCTTTTTTTACTTTCTATTCTCCACATTTTCCGAAGAAGGCTGTGCTAAAGGTTACCTTTCTCCCTAGTAAAGGAAATAATTCCAGTTTGACTTTGATCGGGGTAGACACTTCCAGTTATCTAAAAGATGATCATTTCAAAGAGGTCCTTGACAAAGCTTCGTTTATTTTGTTGAAAAATCTGTTTGAAAATCATCGTTGAAATCCACACTCGCTGAAATCAACATGGACGTGAACGTCACCACTCACCCCCAAAGGCATCTAATGATTTTGTAGGAAATTGAGTTTCCGGAAGATATAGAGTTTGATGTATGAATGCATAACTGGCATGTGCTTCGAATGTTGCCCGTTGTAGCACCACCTGATATCCTCCCCAATATTGCGTGGTTTTATCACAGTTTGCAACCTTGTGGTGGTCGAATCGGCTATTCTTTTCCCTTTTATGAATATGGAATATCAGTTATGGGACGATACGATCTCGAAGGAAATGAATTCTGGAAAAATGCATTCCATACCTGGATATGGTTATGACTTTGTTGCGAACATCCAATCGCAATACGGTATAACTTTGCTGATCTAAAGAGGCGGCTATCATCTCATGATACCAGAATACTCAATATTGGTCCTACGATCGACTATAAATTAGTGTAGTTGTGTGTCTGTCGCTCAGATACAGGTTGACCCAGGGTTTCCTGCAAGCTCCACAATTTGGTTTTTAACCGATGAAACCAAAAAGGATGAGGTTCTCTATTCGACCCGTATATTTTATGTTTTTCCATCATATTTTTTTATGTATGATCACGCATAACTTTTTACTGAGGCGTCCGATTCCGATAATTCTTTTTTCAGAGGATAGGGTGTACTTCGACTTTGGTCCCATTTGAATTTATGAAATCCACCCCTAAGGGTAGCGAAATGAAGGAATTCTGAATTCTGGTCCGTTAACCGATTCTATCAGGCATAACTTTGTACTAGGTTCTTCGATTTTAATGATTCTTTTTTTTAATAGATAGGGTATACCTTATGTTTGGATTTCGAAAGGAATTAGCCACTCTCACGGGTGGAAAAATAGGGGATAATTGATTTTTCACCAGGGAACATTAGCACACACATACGTAGTTGACAATGACAGATCGCTACTGACATTATTCTTGTTCCGTCAAAATCAGTATATTTTATGGGAGGATGGAATGATATACATATTTGGATGGAGTTGATGTTTTGAGAGTGAGTGGGAGAGTTCCAGAAGACATTGAAGGATTTGAGAATAAACCTGTGATTCTAGAGTCTAAACATAGATTTTCACAATTACTGGTTGAATTTTACCATAAGAAATTCAATCACCAAGGAGGATTGACTTTTCTGAATGAAACTCGACAAAAATATTGGATATTTGGGTTGAGCAATCTAGTGAAGAAAGTATGGCGGGAATGTTCGAAGTAAAAGATTGATTAAAATCTTCCCAGAGTTCCAATGATGGATAATTTACCAAAAGAAAGAATCACACCATTTGTACGTCCTTTCACATTTTGTGGAATTGATCATTTTGGCCCATATCAAGTGAAAATTGGTAGAAGGAGAGAAAAGAGGTATGGAGTAATTTTTACATGCCTAACTGTTCGTGCTGTACATCAAGAATTGGCAAACTCATTGACAACTGATTTACCTATCTTTGCAATACAAAGAACGGCCAAGAGGCTATCCTACAGAAATATTCAGTGATAATGGTACCAATCAGCGGGGGCCTGATAATGAACTGAAAATGGAGATGAAAAAATTTTATCAAGACAAATTTGTGCAGAAACTTTGAAGTGTATTAAATGGAATTTCAACCCACCAACGGCGTCGCATATGGGGGGCATATGGGAACGTCTCATCAGGACAATCAAAATGACACTGAAGTCTATACTGAATGAACAAGCTCCGAGTGGAAAAGTTCTCCACACTCTATTTCTCGAAGTTGAGAATATCTTGAATCACCGACCATTGACTGAGGTATCGTTAGACCATGAAGATGACGAAGCTATAACTCCAACTCACTTTTTACTTGGACCTAAGCATAAATCAGCCCCAAATATTCTGAGTGTTGGACCGACAGATGGGAAGTTCCTCTAGAAGCAGTGGAGGATATCCCGAGATTTGACAAATAAGTTCTGGAGAAGATGGATCCAGGAATATCTTCCTTTACTCCGAACCAGAAATAGGTGGCATTCCGAAACAGAACCCGTGAAAATAGACGACATCGTTATCATAGTAGACGACCAACCTCCAAGGAACTTATGGCTGAAGGGAATTATTACCGCAACATTTCTCGGAAGGGATGGTGACTTAGAGTGGCAGATGTCAAAAGAAAATACGGTATTTTCCGCAGACCAGTCAGCAAGCTCTGTCCCCTGGATATCCGTCAGGATAAAATGGAGCTGAATGAATGAACTACGTTTTTCATTGGGGGGAGAATGTTAATGTTACTTTTTGTTTTACATGGTATATTGTAATTTAGGTGACAGATAGCATGAAAGTTTTTTATCTTACTGAAATTGAGTTGTCAAAGTATTTCAAGGAAAACGACTTTAAATCATTAAAACCAGCGATTAAACTCTTGGAAACATTCAAGGATGCATATTGCAGACCCAATAGAAATAATATTTTCAAAATGACTGTTCTATGTTAGTCTCTGATCGATTATGACGCCAGGAGGTATTTGACTTCATTGGAAAGAGTTAGCTGAGTTACATTCAGGGTTGAGGCTTTCAGTTCATACTCACGTCTCTTTGTGGATAGAACCAGCACTGACTCACTGGGATTCACTTTCAGTCCCTCCTTTACGCACCACCTTCTGACTATATTTGGGACTGTCTGCATGCGATTGAATATTATCCCGTCTTGTGAAAATCAAAAGAGAAGAGTAGGAAAAAAAAAAAAAAGGGGAATTAAAGGAAAAATTTAAAATTGAAATGATTAGAGAAGCCAAAGAGATATATTTCCAGAGAAAAATAAATTACAACAAATTTGACTGTAGCGCTTTGTGGAGAACCGTGAAAAAACAGAACACAACCGAATAGAAACGAACGAAATCAAAGAAATACTTACAGAAATGAAAATGGAAAACGAACTGCAGATACCTTCTGAGAATATTCCCGCAGTGTCCGGAATAAGTTGACTCATAAAATTGAGGTACAAAACCACCGAACGGAGGACCAGAGGCAGATAACCAATATTATGTTCTTTGCATTAACTACCGAAAAAAAAACACTAAACATTATCTCAAGAACACAAAACGTTACCAGGTATACACTAAAAACTCGTGTGCTGAAACATAACAGGCCCGATCACTTGTATTATAAATTTTACATTCAGAACGGGAATCTTCCCAAACGCCTTGAAACAAGCTAAAATCATACCGATTTTCAAAAATGAAAACAAACTGGATGTGACCAACTATCATCCAATCTCGCTCATCTCAAATTTATGAAAAATCTTTGAAAAAACCCTATAAAAAGAATAGAAAACTTCTTAGTAAAATTCAAAATACTATTCGAAAACCAATTTGGATTTGAAGATTGGAAATCTACGCAAAATGCTCTCACAAATATTATCTGCAGAATAAATAAGACCATCTATAGGACTGCTATCTGCGTATTTGTAGATCTGAAAAAATCATTCGATACTGTTACAATGCAAAAGAATGACCTCTGATTGACACAAGAATCATATAGATTTTCACTTATTGTTACTGAATTCATCTTCTTCTTTTATGATCCTGTTGATTCATCCTTATAACTCTGGAGAGAAGATAATACTATCAAAATAGAATGCACCAATGAAAAAAATGAAATGTCAGTAAACCCCGCACGCGCTTTCCAAATATTGGAGTTCGATGGACCCAACTTCTGTCTAACAACCCTCATGATAATCATCGAAATGGATTAATTAACGAAATGGGATAATTTGAAGGTAGTTCATCATCACATCAGAGCAGAGCAAAGCGAGAAAAGGGCGTTAGCGCGCCAAAGGGACTGGTCCCTAATTACAGATGTCGGTTTTGCAGGGATGCTGAACTCTCTTCGGATCTCTTTGAAACATTATTATCAAATGCAACGTGACTTGTGCGGTTTTGTGAAATACGGTATACTGGGATGCCGTGACGTTAGATGGAAACAGATGAATGTTGAAGATACAGGATTGTGAAACCATCAATCAATTAATAATATAATCAATATAAACTCGTGTTTGCAAAGTTTCCGTCATGCAATGTTCAATTTTGTTTTTCGACCACTCGCAGGAAAAATAATAACGTTTATTGATAGATATAATAATACTGAAATACAAATACAAATAAATACAAAAATTTGATTAAACATTTGCAACATCAAAAATCTAAATATTACCCAATTATATTTTAAATATGTACAGTTTTTCAGTTGGAATGAATTTCATTGTTTCAGCTTCCTATCATTTTGTGTATTTTTGTTCCGTCCGTTTCATTAACGAATAATGAAAGTTGGATTTTTAAGCGTTTTGAAGAAGTTTCATCGATTATTCTTTGTGGTAGTTGACTGAATAATTTAGGCGCCAGATAGGAGTAACTTTTTGACCTATTGTTTTCGAAACTATTGGTATACAATATTGACTCTTCTTGTAATATTACAAAGATTTATAGGGTGGTTCATAAGTTATGATTAATTGAAAAAATGGGGAAATTAATAAATCACCCTGTATCTTGGTTATAGAGAACGATAAACCCATAAAATATAGGTTATTTAAAAGCACTTTGGTGTCCTCCATCCACCCCCAATGTGTGCTCATTTACCAATGAATAACCCTATGTAACAATAAATAGTTGAAGTAGATGATCATATTATTCAACAGTTAATGGTTGAAGTAAGCTAGGTAAGTAAGTGTTTTGGAAGCAATCAAAAATCAATTAGGTAGTAATTAGTAGATATCAGCAATAAAAAAATGAAAATAAAAACTTCTCAACAGAAAATTAAACCTTCGAAAAAACCAACTGCAAAGCAAAACATCGAATAAACCTCTTTAGTCCTAATGATTATTGAGCTCCTAAACTAATGTGAGTAACTAATTTTGAGTCGGCGCCAAACAAACTAGCAATTGAATTAGGTAAAGCGTGAAATTATGGCAGCGAAATGCACGGCTGCGTTTTGATTACTCCTTCAAAGTAATTTAATGATTTTCGATAATTGTTTGTTTAACGCCGACTCAAAATTAGTTACTCACATTAGTTTACGAGCTAAATTATCATTAAGACGGAGAAGTTTTTTTTTTAAATCTTCTGTTAGAGTAAGAGTAATTTCGCAAACGGCATTCGATTCAGAATGGTTGATTTAGTATATGCTCATAATTTCGAAACGATTCTCAGAAAAAAAATATTCTTCGAAAAAATCGCCCAAGAAATTCACCAATGAAAGGAAATCGTCCTATTGCCTACAGATTAAAGCAGAATGTAGAAAACATCATGGAGATTCCAAAAATATGTACTTCTGTAGTGTATGACCCTTCATTTCAAATTCAAATAATATATGGATCTTTCATTTCAAATATAGGTAGTGTATGGAATCCTTTATTTCAGTTTGAAGTGGGTCGTATCTCAAGAACGAAACGAGTTAGAGTAATTTCGCAAACGGCATTCGATTGAGAATGGTTGATTTAGTATATGCTCATAATTTCAAGACGATTCTCAGAAAAATTTTTTTTTTCGAAAAAATCGCCCAAGGGGTTAACCCATGAAATTCACCAAAAAAACAAAACTTCCTATTGCCTTCAGATTAGAGCAGAATGTAGAAAACATCATGGAGATTCCAAAAATATGTACTTCAGTAGTGTATGACCCTTCATTTCAAATTTAAATAATATATGGATCTTTCATTTCAAATATAGGTAGTGTATATGGAACATAATAAACAATATACGAGGTGGAGATCAAAAGAAAAATATTGAAAATAATGACATCATACTTGAACACAAAAAAACGATCAGTAATAATGCAGCAAAAGCAAACGAATTTAATAGATTTTTTATTGACATATGTAAAAACATGAGACAAAAAATACCAAAGACAAACTTACCCAAAAACTTTTTGACAGATATTAAAGTAAATCAATCCTTATTTTTGGACCCTACAACAAATAATGAATTGGTCATAATAATAGCAAATCTAAAGAATAACTCCGCACCAGGACCAGATAGGATAAACTCAAAAACATTGAAAACTATTCATACCAATATTTTAATGCCACTTGTCCACATAATTAATCAAATTTTCTCTACGGGGGTCATACCGTGGCAATGGAAAATTACCAATGTAACACCAATTTTCAAAGCAGGAAAAAAATCGCAAATCAATAACTATAGACCTATATCTATCATAAATACTTTAGCGAAAGTATTCGAACAATGTGTCAAGAAAAGACTGATTGAATTTCTTGATAAGCACCATATAATAACAGACAGACAATTTGGTTTCGTGAAAAACTCAAATACAGAAAATGCCATTATGGATTTTCTTGAAAATGCCGTGAAGGCCATGGACAGGTCAACCAAATGCTTAGCCATTTTTTTGGACCTGGCCGAGGCCTTCGATACGGTTGATCACGAATTATTGATGGAAAAATTACATAACTATGGTATTCGAGGAAATGCACATGTGATGATGAAAAACTACCTATCCAATCGAATCCAACGGGTGAAAATCGGGAACGAAATAAGTGAGGAACAAACTGTACAAACGGGTATACCACAAGGGACAGTTTTGGGACCGATGCTCTTTCTTGTCTACATTAACAGCATAACAAAAATCAACAACTTTGTAGGCGATATAATATGTTACGCCGATGATACTGTACTAATTTACACGGGACCATCATGGCAGGAAATAAAAAATATAACAGAAACAAAGTTATTGCTTAATGTAGATAAGACAAAGTATCTGACCTCTTCCCCTAATGTAGATAAGACAAAGTATCTGACCTTTTCCCCCACCCTCCGTGACCAACCAAAAGAATTTAATTTGAAAATGCACAAACCACTCTGTGATAACCAGAACACTTGTGACTGTCAGACCATAGATCATACTACTTCAACAAAATACCTTGGAGTCATACTAGACCAACACTTAAAATGGACGGAGCATATTAACTCCGTTACAAAACGGCTCCGGGTGCTAATGCACACCTTTTATGAACTACGCGACATTTTTTTTTTTTTTTTTATGTTCTGGTTCCCACGAAAAGGAATATCCTGTAATGTTCAGAGAACATCGTGGGAACCAAGGGAAAGAAGGTAGGAATTGGTGTTCTTCTTAAATTTCTGGAGGTTGTATGCCTCGGGGAACACCTCCCTAGGCAATGAGTTCCAAAGCCTCGCTGTTCGTTGGATGAACGAGTCTTTGGAAAGTGATGTTCTGCAGGTCCCCAAAGTGACCACGAAGGGGTGTGATGACTGAACTTGACGGGTTAGTCTCGAAGAGACTGCCAAAGCAGGAACGATTGTTGATATTTCAGAAGAGCATCGCCCATGAAAATATCTATAAAATAGAGACAAATCGCCAACTTTTCTACGGTGTTCCAGACAAGTGAGCGAGTTTGAAAGCGAGGCATCACCGACGAGACGAATTGCCCTTTTTTGGACAGAATCCAATAGCCTCAGGATATGTTTAGGTGCCGCGCTCCAAATATGGGAACAGTATTCCAGGACAGGTCGGATCTGTGCCTTATAGATCATAAGCAGCTGAGTGGGGGTGAAATAGCTCTTGGCACGAAACAAAAAACCAAGTTTTTGGGATGCACTTTTGGCAATGGACCTCACGTGATTTTCCCAGGAAAGGTTATTGCTGATAGTAATACCAAGCATCGATATGGATGACTTCAGTGGTATGGTTACTCCTGACAAAGTTATGTTAGGCACAGTGAAATCGGCTTCTTTAGAGAAAAGACATGCTTGTGTTTTGTTTGCATTGAATTCTACCAAGTTATTAGATCCCCACTCGAGAATTGTTGCTAAGTCCATATTTATATTATTAACATTTCTTCCTCGTTCATTTCTGGTTTCACGGGCTGATAAGGTGGCCCTGGAAGAGAAAGCGGTATGGAGGGTACTATCATCGGCAAAGCTGTGTACTGGACATGAAGTTGCTTTCAACAGGTCGTTGATGTGAAGTAGAAATAGTGTTGGTGCGAGAATAGATCCTTTCGGAACACCAGCATTTATGAGTAGAGTGTCAGATTAAACTCCATCGACCACTACATGGAGAGACCTGTTTGAGAGAAAACTAGCAAGCAGAGAACACAGCTGAGGGGGCAAGCCATAAGACGGAAGCTTGGCGAGGAGTCCCTGGTGCCAAACTCGATCGAACGCCTTGGAGATATCTAATGCCACAGCTAAAGTTTCTCCATACTTTTCAATAGATAGCTGCCATATATGTGAGACGTAAGCGAGCAGGTCACCAGTTGATCTCTGATGGCGGAAGCCATATTGCCTATCGTTGACAATTCCTGAGTCTTCCAGATATTTCATGAGCTCGATGTTGATGGCTTTTTCCATGACCTTTGAAATAATAGATAGCAGTGCGATAGGTCTGTAATTGCTAGGTAGGGCCTTTTGCCTTTTTAGGACTGGCTGTACTCTTTGCAATTTTCCAATTGAACGGAAATACCCACAAATTGTAAGAATGGTTGAACAACTTGCAAAGAACAGGTGTTAGTACGGGGCACATTTCTTGAGAACAATCGGCGGGATTCCGTCAGATCCACAGGCTTTGTTGGTGTTGAGACCCAGCAAAATCTTTCTGATAGTACGTTGGCGAAAGGTGATCTCGGGCATGTGACTGTCAATAGGTGTAATGTTCGGGGGTTGTTTTTCCGATGAATCCAGAGTGGAATTTCCAGCAAATAGGTGCGCAAAGATATTGGCTTTTTCCTGGGCAGTCATTGCTAGTGTTCCATCTTCTTTGGTTAGAGGAGGAAATGAGCTGTAAGTGAAGTTTCTTCCCACAGCTTCGGCAAAAGACTAAAATGAACGGGATCCGTTAGGACATTCAGCAAGTTTTGATCTTATTTTGGCATTGTGGGCATCTTTTGAGCAATCTATTGTCTCTTTGCATATGCCTCTAGCCTCGACATATGCTGCTCTGGTCTCAGGGCCCGGATTTTTTAGCCATCGATGGTATGCTGCCTGTTTGGAAGCCACAGCTCTAGAGCAGTTTCTGTTAAACCAGGTCTTATCGGATGATGTTCTTCTTTCGGTATTCGGTATGTAGGTTTGCATCCCCTACATGATGATTTCAGAAATTGTCTCAGCACATCGTGTTGGATCTACTGAAGAGAAACAGACTCTCTTCCATGGAAACGCTGAGAAAAACATACGAAGACCTTCCCAGTCGGCCGAATTGTAATGCCACATGAGACGGGGTGGTATTGTGCAGCTCGATGGTAAATGGAAAGAGCATGTTGTGGAGATGAGGGTGTGATCAGAGTTTCCAAGTGGGGCCCAAACTTCTATTCTATATGGGTCAGGATTGGTGGTGAGGAAAATATCTAGTGTATTGGCAGACTGGTTGTTGACATCAGGGATGCGGGTTGGTAGCTCGACCAGTTGTTCTAGACCATGAGTGATGGCGAAGGCCTCGGCTTGACGACCCGCATCATCTGTTTTGTTAGAGAATTTGAGCCAGGCAGCGTTATGTACATTAAAGTCTCCCATGATTATGGTTTCAGCTGTTGGATGGTTCTCCTGAATGTAGTCCAGTTTGAGTGATAAAAACTCAAAGAGGTCGTTATATGAAGGTTCATTAGGTGATAGGTAAAGGCAGCAGAGGAACTTAGTCAGTTTGGTATCAGATAGCTTGAACCACATCACATCAAAGTCTTTCGGTTCCAAGCTCTCTTCACGCTGGCATGAAAGGTTAGCCTTAGCGTAAAGGCAGACTCCACCTTTGAACCTGAATCGAGAATGGAGTTCGTAACCAGGACAAAGCATATGGACCTTGTTGGTGGACGAGTTTACTTGTGTTTCTGTTAGAGCCAGAATATCCGGTTCTTTCGTCTGTAGGTGATGGTGGACGTCATTGATGTTCTTGTTGAGTCCGCGGATGTTGCAAAAATTAATCTTTAATGTTGAGTCGCCTCGAGTACCTCTCGCCCGGAAATCCGAATGGAGAGGTATTTTGCTTCCGGAGTGTTTTACTCTAGGAGACTTCATCATTATTACTATTAGGATGCACCTGAAAATAAAGGAGGAATTGGGGAAGAGGAAAGAGGGAGACCGGAAAGTATCGACCGAACACTGAAACATGGAATGATCCATTTAGCAACAAGTCGATATGGTGGTATTTCACCGGGATGAGACCATCTTCACCTACGGTTATCCTTTTAGTCGCCTCTTACGACAGGCAGGATTTACCATGGCTGTCGTAAGAGGCGACTAAAAGGATAACCGTAGGTGGAAGATGGTCTCATCGCCCGGTGAAATACCACCATATCGACTTTGTGTGACATACTATCAAAAAAAAATATTGTTGTACTTTATACGTCTCTTGCCGAATCTATTATCAAATATTGCATTCCTGCATGGGGTGCAACATCCAAAGCAGCCATCAGTCCGTTACAAACCGCTCAAAACATTTTACTGAGAATAATTTTCAAAAAAAATAGACTGTTTTCCACAAATAAGTTATATCAAGAAACTAACATTTTCAATATTCACTCACTGTACACTTATAACTGGCTATTAAGAATGTTCCATTTTAAAAAAAAATACACACACATACATTCAAAAGAAACCCGATCAAAAATGAACTTGGAGGTACAAACTGAATTTTTCAATAAAACTGTCACACAAAATTCTTTTCTTCTCTATGGCCCAAAAATATTCAACATTCTTCCAAAAAATCTGAATGTTATAAAATCCCTCAAAATATTCAAAAAAGAAATAAAAAAGTATGTACAAAATCACCCTGACAAATTTCCACTTTTTTACGGAATTACATATTAGTGAATGTGTGTCGTGCATATAAATAAGTTTTGCACCTTCTTTCACAATAATTACATACCAAATTGTAGAGCAAAATCAACACGTCTTGAATTGTCCAATTTCATTCGAATCCTAATCTGTAACCTAATCTAAATCTTTACCCTACATGCGAATGTCATTCATAAAAACATACATGGTAAATGCCTTACTGAATTAGATATCACAACACAGGCTTCAAAGCCTAGCGTGAGTCTACTCCAGTAATGCATCTAAATATAAAATTCCATTTGTTAAATAAAAACAGCCATTATAGATATAAGAATTGTAAACCAAATTGAGAATGGTACTAATGACAAATATTGTATTATTTATATTGAATAAATTTTGATTTGATTTTGATTTGTATGGGATCCTTTATTTCAGTTCGAAGTGGGTCGTACCTCAAGAACGAAACGAGTTAGAGTAATTTCGCAAACGGCATTCGATTCAGAGTGGTTGATTTAGTATATGCTCATAATTTCAAGACGATTCTCAGAAAAAAAATGTTTCTCGAAAAAATCGCCCAAGGGTTACCTATACCCATGAAATTCACCAACAAAACGAAATCGTCCCATTGTCTTCAGATTAAAGCAGAATGTAGAAAACATCATGGAGATTCCAAAAATATGTACTTTAGTTGTGTATGACCCTTCATTTCAAATTTAAATAATATATGGATCTTTCATTTCAAATATAGGTAGTGTATCCTTCATTTCAGTTTGAAGTGGGTCGTATCTCAAGAACAGTTTCTGTAGGTTCAATTGAAAAATATTGTTGTATATTCAGACTGTATTCAGGCAAAGATGTTTCAAATGAAACGATGGAATCATAAATTCCGAAAATAAATAATTTGAAGTTACTGTACAGGACAATCTGGACAGATATCATCTGGAATATCTCAATAATTTTGCTGTTATTGGCTAGAAAAACCCTTCCCCTTTAAAAAAAACATGAATTCTATGAATTTCACATCAAATAGCTGTCGTACTTGCGTTGAATCTTTGAGAAACAATCCCGCTGGTTTCCCTAGTTTCCTACCCCCTTCACAAACTTTTTGCAACACTTTCTAGAAACAAGAAACAAATTAAGTATTAACTCAGTCTTCGTGTGAACTTTCAAATCCCCAAACACATGCCGAAAACCGCATCGGCCCTTATAGTCCAGTCAAAAAGGGTTTGAATGAAAATATTACGGAGATCGCTTGTCTAGTTTATATTATTATTATTACTAACACATTGCATGGCATTTTTTGATACATTTTTGTCGATATAGGGTTTGTGGGGTTTACTTTGTAAAGTTTGCGAGATTTGTAGAAAAAGTTGAAATTTTAATGTTTTTTTTTTGGAAAAAATAGGAATCTATTAGGCCGTTGTTCATTGAAAAAAGGATCCGTGTACTTTCAATAATTGTTCACGTCTAATTGTTCATAATGAATAACACTCGCGAATAATTGGTGAATATATGTGGTCTTTTGGCGAAGCTGACACAAATCCTTTATCAGCAAGCAGAATCTACCATCAGAAATGTCTTATCTTCATTCCAAAAGATGAGAGATCAGTTTGAACTCACTGGGAGTGTGTCTTATAAAGAAAATGAAATTGTTGGTAGTCGAATCAATGAGGAAAATGAGTTTTATTGATGCTACAGGAAGATCCTCACTCGAGAACTAGGGAAATTGCAGCGGAAACGAATATTTTACAAAGTAGTGTGAACATTAATATTGAATCATAAGTTCCACCGTCGTCATATGATGATGGTAATGATTTTGCAAATAGAGTTGCGTTTTGTATTCAAGTGAATGGCATGACTGACGAGTATTAAAATATTTCAAACAAAATTCTGTTTTCTGATGAAGCAACGTTTAAGAACAACGGGTTGGTCAACAGACATAATATGCATTATTACGTGATCGAAGATCTTCACTGGTTGAGGACTGTTGATCACCAAATGCAATGGTCGCATAATGTTCGAGAAGGAATTACTGAAAATCACATTATTGGACCCTACTTTTTCGACAGTGTGCTGAAGGGTGAAATATATTTATACTTTTTTCACGAAAATCTTCCTAGAATATTGAAAAAGTGGATTTGAACACCAGAAGGAAGGGACCATGTGGTTGAAATACGATGGTGCTGCAGTGCATAACCATAGGATAGTGTGATCATTTTTAGATCAATCGTATCCTAATTATTGGATAGGCGGTATTATGCCAACTAATATTTTAGAAAAATTGTTCCAAGCATAGGGGTGAAATGGCTTGAAGAAATCTGAATTTGCCTATTTCTGACCAAATATCGTACCTTTAACGACTAACTCCAGATTTATAATTCGAGTTTTGAAAACCGTAATTGAGACTACCGTAAACCACGAACTCAATAAGCGTAATGCATAGTATGAATTTACTTGTTATGAACTTCAAATATATCTTCACAGCCTCATGGGTCAAAAGAGTTATTTATTATGTCAAATTCCACCTGGAGGTTATCGGCAAAATACTTCAACGTCCAGGAAAAACTTTCCAGTAAATATTAACCTGATTATTATCTCATGTATGTTCATATAGTCAGGAAATAAACAGGTCTACTATATACTCTACATTACCTATTTGGGCACCAATTAAGTTGCCTGGGCATTCTTTGTCCTAGTTTATACCTACTGTCCCACAATGGGGGCGAGATTACTACAATATTTGTCTAATTAGACTGAATGTCTATAACGAAGTCAAAGTTACCAAAAAATCCTCAGAATCTATTCGGATGAGGATGAGGATGATATGTTACGATTTACTCTATTCAAATAACTTATTGTGAAGCTGAATTTTGGGAATCTATAAAATGCCAAGTAGAAATTCGAATAGAATCAAACCATATAGGTATACCACTAACCACTATCGATAAGCTGCCAGGATGAGAATATAGTCAGAACCTACACTTCCCAAAGTCCAAAGATCAGAGCCATCATGTTTCCACTTATGTGGTACATGGGAATATTCTACTATGGGCTCCACGTCTTTTTTGACGGCAACTATTTTAAACACTCATCATCCATTAATATGAATAAAATAAGTGTTAACCATCGACGGAGGCAATACAAAACATGGTTATGTTAGGTTATGCCGGTAATGGATGGAATGACAGAATGTATAGAATGTATAGAATGAACGCATAGATAACCTGCGTTTAGCGAGCTTCGTCTTTGGCCAGTGGTAAACTACCGCCGTGATGTTTTCAATGATGCGAGAAAATGAAATTAAATGAAGAAAAAAATAAAAGATTGATGTGTTGAAACGAAAATTTCAACACTAATCATTGCGGCGTCCAGAAACGTCGAATTAAAATTTCAAAGCAAATCATATCACGTGTTTTTGAGAGGTAGTCACAATTAAAAAAAAAAAGGAATTGGATATTTTTGGGCAGTTAGCTCAGACTATGCGGAACGCGGAAATACCAAAGTCCATTTTTTGGGCCAATCACTACAAACCATTTAATATTTCAAATGTTATGATTGGCTATTTCTCTTCCAATAGAGATTGCTTCATTACACCGAGATAACATTATCATGGATATTATTATAGCAAAATTTGCACTGAATACAATTATCGCGAACGATTTCCAACATCACTGATATTTTATGTTCAATTCCAGAATGAACACTTCAATTTCAGAATAAACACCTTATCACAGTGTTTTGTAGTATATGTCGTATTCTTTGAGTAACTAGGTATAGGCTAGACAGAGATTCCTGGTTTTACCACCAACAGGGAGTAGAAAATAATGCTTTATTTCACTCCGTATTGGCAAATAAAATGATAATTCTAATATTTCCGCTCAGAATATCGAATAACAACAATGTAAATTTATCATCCACGTTTCTAATCCAACCAGAGAACGGAACGTATAGACATATTGCATGAAAGAACATCTCATAACATATTTGTACTTCATCACAATGTGAAAGGGTCTGAAATCCCAAGATAAGGAAAATGGACTCCAAAGTCAGGAATAAAGGTTACTTCCGACTTAGAACAAAGCCTATGTGTTGTCAAAGTATATGTTAATTGTGTATTTGGTAACAACTTTATCACAATGAGACTTTTCAAATTGTTGGGAAACTATTCATCCAATATTCTATCGAACTTGAGAACACAATATCGATTTCCACCTCTACAATCGATATGAGACGCATATGGAAATGCCAATATTGATTATGAATGTTGAAAACCGATATTGGTAAAAGGATAAATAATTTTTTATATAGTTTTTGGACTTTCCAATAAATAAAGCTCCGATATTGTGATTGATTATCTGGACTGTGGTTTACTTGAGCTAATATTTCACCGTTACTATTGTTGAAATATTGTTTTTTTATGGAATGGGTTACTCAGGAATGGAGCTGCTCGTCACATATTCAAAACTGGGAATATTCCTTTCCTGTGGAGTTCCAACTGAAATGAAATATAAATGAAACGTTTACTAGCTCTTGGATTATATTTCCGTCGGAATTGAAGTTTTTTCTCCAGTAAATAATTTGGTAGATCATGATATGAATAAACAAGTCACAACTTCGTGTAATGACATGGTGACTGCTCTGAGGTATTACTCATATGATTTCTTGATTCTTCGTCTAGAGTTTTGCAAATATTTTCATTTTGCACTTCTGACAATATCAAATATCAGTCGAAATTTTCCAGCTCTCCAATGCAAAGGAAATGAAGATTTTTTTTGAGAACTAGTTGGGGTTGCATATGGGATAGAAGCCATGTTTTTGGGATTTAATCGTTTCCGCCATTGCATAAATAATCCATAATTTTTTCGAATCGACCACATTTTAATGATAGATAGCCAAAAGATTGGTGTATATGATATGTATGTACATACTTTATCTACGAAATTAGCTTTTGCAGTGTTTGATGAGAAAAGTTGAGGAAGAACACTGATTTTATGATTTTTTTCTATACAAATTTGATATTCTGAAGGGGCCCACTTGTTTTACATAAGTAAAATTCAACACTATCACAAAAAAGTGTGTATCGCAAATAAAATCCGAACTAGATGTGAATGCGGAACCATAACTTGCATACATCATTCTCTGCTGTATGTTTTTCGACATTTCTTTTTTCATGCGCCATGTTCATTTTCAAAGCTATTACGAATAAGCATATAGGTTAAGATACACAATATACAGTAAACTTTTATCATCTTTTAACCTTTGATTAATTGTATTATTATAGTGTTTATAACCTAAAATAAGTAGAAATGTCTAAGTTTTCAGTCGACTAGACTTAAGGCAATTTTACCTATTTATGCCTTCGACTTATTGGGCAAAATGTCTTAATTGCGCAATTTTCGACTGAATTACTTCCATTGTCCCCATATTGGTACATTCAAGGTAATTACAACGTAAAAATTGCTTGACCTATTAAAAGGTCGAAATGACGTAAATTTTACTTATATTGTTTGTTGGGATTCCTAAGCCCGTTCGATCCCCAGACCTTACTTCTATAGATTTCTTTCTTTGGAAGTACTTGGAGGAAAGAGTTTTCAGATATTGTCCAACAACTGCAGATGATGTGAAATACAGAATCAGGGAAGCCTTTCGTTCAACTGATGGAGCATTGCTTGCTAGAGTTGGGGGCCCATTTACTAGAAGACTAGCAGCTTGTGTGGAACATAATGAGGATTTATTTGAGCATTTATATGTAGCCTTTCCTCAAAATTGTTACATTGTCTCCTATTAGTCATCCTTTGTTTTTTTTGAAAAGATTACTAGAATTGTTTCCTTTGTGATGTACCCCTGTGGCTATTACAATTCCATCATGTTGAAACATATTGGCGATGGTACAGTTCGCCTGCGACTCGATGTATTTATGTTATTAATTTTTCTGTGTGTCGGGCACGACACTTTTTTGACACATAAATTGACGTTAGTGAAGAACTAATGCAGATGAGTCTAAAAAACTTGGGTGCGTTATTAACCGACGAAACCAAAAAGGAGGAATTTCTCTATTCGACCCGTATATTTTAAGTTTTTCCATCATATTTTTTTATGTATAATCACGCATAACTTTTTACTGAGGCGTCCGATTCCGATAATTCTTTTTTCAGTGGATAGGGTGTTCTTCGAATTTGGTCCCATTCGAATTCAAAAGATGAAATCCACCCCTAAGGGTAGCGAAATGAAGGATATTGATTACTCACCCTCTGAATTCTGGTCCGTTAACCGATTCTATCAGGCATAACTTTGTACTGGGTTCTTCGATTTGGATGATTCTTTTTTTAATAGATAGGGTATATCTTATATTTGGATTTCGGAAGGGATTAGCCACCCTTACGGGTGGAAAAATAGGAGATAATTGATTTTTCACTAGTGAACATTGGCATACACATACGTAGTTGACAATGACAGATCGCTACTGACATTATTCTTGTTTCACATCCGTCAAAGTCAGTATATTTCATGAGAGGATGGAATGATATACAAAGTAATGAAATAAACTAACCAGAACAACGAAAATAATTTATATTACAACAAAATGTAAAAGTAGATAATCATATTATTCAACTGGTAATAGTTGAAGTAAGGTGGGTAAGTAAGTATTTTGGAAGTGATCAAAAAACAAGTAGGTAGTAATTGGTAGATTTTAGCCACAAAAAATTGGGTTAAAACTTTTAACAAAAATTCTGAATGAATGAAAATTAAAAAATAAAATTTTAAATCAGGGAAAATCATGAAAGAATAATAAACCTTCTTAGTCTAAATGATAATTGAGCTCCTAAACTAATGTAAGTAACTGATGCCGAGTCGGCGCCAAACAATTAGGTGAAGCGTAAAATGATGGCAGCGAGATGCACGGCTGCGTTTTGATGACTCCTTTCATAGATAATGATCTACGATAATTGTTTGTTTGGCGCCGACTCAAAATCAGTTACTTACATTAGTTTAGGAGCTCAATTATCATTTTGACTAAGAAGGTTTATTTTATTTTTTGCTTTTCAGTTGATTTTTTCGTCGGTTTAATTTTTTGTTAAGAAGTTTTTATTTTTTACTTTTCAGTTCCGTATTTCGTCGGTTTGATTTTTTGTTAAAAAGTTTTTATTTTGACAATTTAGTGGCAAATCCGAAAATGTAACAGAAATGGAGATTGCCACCCAAAGAAACAGAACTTAGTTGTGTATCTTATTCTGTGAAATCCTCTATATATATATATATATATATATATATATATATATATATATATATATATATAAACAGTGGGGAATAACGGGGATCTTCAGTCAGCACAAGTATCGAACTATGAAAAACTCTTTAATACGTTGGACCGAGCTTTCGTTTCAATTTTGAAACTTCTTCAGGGTCCTAAAATATGTAAATTACATTATTGGGAAAAAAAATACTTAAAATGGAGGAAGTACTTACAGTAATCTGAGTGGTTGATTGAAGAACATTAACTTAAAAATAAAACGTAATATATGTAAATATTTGTCGGAATGGTGTTATATCTTTGACGTTTCGACTGACATTGAAGGATTTGAAGTGACAACCTATGATTGATCGTCAAAAAATATAAAATATGTAGTGGGTGTGTTAATTTTTCCATTATATTCTTTGAGAATCATCAGTTTTAATCCATTTGTAAAAGATAACTGTAGATTTTGCTGAGATTTTCGATATCTGTTTTTTTGTTCATATTTTGATTGGATTTATTAATTCCAATCATTTCAAGAAATAATCTTTTAGAGAAATCGTTTTCTGAATGTAAAACTTGAGCTTCCTCGAATGATATTTTATGGCCTGTTTCAATAGCATGTTGAGCTAATGCACATGATTTCTTGTTGAGTCTTATATCACTTCTGTGAGAGATAATACGATTATTCAAAGTTCTTGAACTTGTACCAATATAGTTCAAATCACAGTTGTTGCATGGTATGCTGTAGACAACATTTGATTTCTTCAAATCTGGTGTGGGATCTTTCAACCTCGTATTTAAATTTCCAATTGTCTTGATATTTTTTTGTGAAGTTTTTATGTTACTTTCATTCTTGAATAATTTGATTATATTTGATGATAGAATTCCTATATTAATTGAAAAATAAATTATCCTTTCATTATTATTTTCTGAATTTTGATTATTTGTATCATTATTAATTTGTCTATCAGAGTTGGTATTGAAAAGAATTCTGTTGAGAAGTTTTTTGGGGTAAGAATTATCTAGTAAAATATTTCTGAGAATTTTAAAATTTTTGTTTTTTAATGAAGGATGAACCAACATCTCGACTCTTTTTTTCATACAAAGAATCAAATTTATTTTCATTCTTTTTGAGTGGAAGGAATGATAGTTTATGTATCTTTCAGAGTTTGTTGGTTTTATATACCAATCTGTGATTAGTGAATTGTTTTCTCTACGAATTATTCTAGTATCTAAAAAACGGAATACTTTTATTTTTCTAATTCAATTGTGAATTGTAAATTTTTATTGTAGTTATTTACTTTTCCTGAAATTTCATCGGATTTATCCATTGGTACTGCACATATAATATCATCTACAATTTTTTTTTAAATGAAACTTCAAACATCAATTGTGGTAATATTTCTTCGAAAAGGTCATCCATCACATACGAAGCAATGATTGGTGAGATGGTAGCTCCCATAGGTGTTCCAAGAATTTGTTTATAGAAATTTCCTTCGAACGAAAAGAAACTAGATTTGAATATGAATTGAATGATTTCAAAAAATTTTGTTTGTGAAATATTACAGTATTCTTCTATTTTACTCCATCTTCTAGTTATACTTTTCAACACTAATTCTATCGGTATGTTACTGAATAAGGAAACAACATCTAGGCTTATCAAGACATAGCTTTTTGGAAGTTGTTTTTCGTTGATGAATTTAGAAAACTCGAAAGAATCTTTAACATAAAACTTATTTTCGAAGTCATATGCATCTGTAAGGATGTCTGTGAATAATTTAGATATTTTGCTATTGGGTGCATCAATAGATAAAATGATAGGTCTGAGATCCCCGTTATTCCCCACTGTTCATACCAATTTTCAGTCGTTATTTCTAAACTCATATATATATATATATATATATATATATATATATATATATATATATATATATATATATATGAATAATTGAATGCAGCAGAGTAAACATTTCTAAAGATGTTCCCCAGAAATTGATTCCAAATGCATGCCAGAAGAATTACGTAGGTATTTTTGGCCGATTTCACTTCATTTCCAATTCAAACTATTCTGTGTTTTACTAAGGATTCAACTTTCTAATTGCAAATATTCCTTGGAATTTATTACAATCCGTTCAAAACACATGCTCAACACACATTCAACGCCCTTTTGAAATTTCCAAGTGATTGCAAATTTTAATCCGCCAACTCTTTGCATCGGTTACATCCCCTATTTACATCTGACGCCGTGAAAGAGTGTATCGGAGCGAGATATTCCATTTCCAATATCACTTCGTAGCTTTGTACGGGCGAAATAACGGATGAAGGGAGCCATTGTTGTCTTGTCAGAGCCTCAGAGTGGCGCATACGTGAGATGACATGCTACTGGACCAAATGGAAATGCTATCGGATATGAATCCAAATTGTGAGGTGTATGCAGAATACTGGTTTCGCATTTGTGCTACGTGTTAATTTGAAAATGGACGGGTACAGAGGACATTGTAGTCTATTTACGATGGATTTTTCCATCCATCCATTCATGAGGAACGAAATCATTTCAACTTCATCGAAAACCTACCCCTGTGGTAATAATAATGTTTATTCATTCATAAATTACAATATTTACAAAATTCAATATATCTTTAGGAGTCTAAATGAATGAACAACGGCACCACAAGGAAACAATTCCGCGCGCGCGTTTGTTGATCATTCAAAAACAGTATATTTTTTTTTTTTTTTTTTTTTTTTTATTACACTATTCAACAGATAAAAGATCAAATTACAGAATAGGAATATACAGTATGAACTATTAGCTATATACGTTAATATAAATCATTGGACAAAAACAGAACAGTCCAGTTTTTTTATGGAGGCCACACTGCAACAAAAAATGTCAATGGTTTCATTCATCTTATTATATGTATTGCACATCTTATAAACAGGTGCATTCAATTTAACATTGGTGTGACAAAGTGGAAGGTAGAAAGTAATGTTTCTCCGAGATGTGAGTCTAGGAATATGAAACTTCAATATATCCAAAATGCAGCTGCAGTCCAAATTGTTGTGAATAAGGTTGAAAAGGAATATAACATGTGACCTATTTCGACGAGATTCAAGTGAATCGATTGAAAATCTGGAAATTAGTTGTTCATGTGGATAACCTACGTCTGGGTAGTTGCCATCAAGTTTGAAACATAGATACTTCAAAAATTTTCGTTGATATTTTCTAAATTAGATATATATACCTGATAATATGGTGCCCAAACAATTGATGCATACCTGAATTTGATCTAACAAATGTAAAATATAATTGAAGAAGAGTTTTCTCATTCCTTCCAAAATCTTTTGAAACTCTGATTATGAATCCTAATGATCTATAAGTTTTTTGGTGACTAGTTCGATATGTTTTGGAAAGAGAGTTTTTGTCGAATGTTACTCCTAGATCTTTGAAAGTGTCGGGTCTTTTCAATACGACATTGTCCAGTTTATAACTGTGAAGAATTGATTCCGCTTGGCGGTGAAAGACATAACCTGGCATTTAGAAACATTTAGGAATAAGCTATTCTCGATGCACCAGAGATTGAGGCGATCCAGATTATTTTGGAGAAGAGTACAGTCTTCTGTGGTGTTAATTTCATGGTATATCTTAAGATCATCGGCATACAGTAAGTGAGCGACGGAGAGTAGCCACAATGTCATTGATAAACATTATGAAAATAAAGGCCCGAGGTTAGACCCTTGGGGACACCTGACGTGGGAGGACTTCAATAGACTTTTGACCATGGAAACTGACATACTGCTTACGATTATGAAGGTAGGATTGAAATAAAGATGTGAGATTAGGGGTAAGTCCGAAATTCGACAGTTTGTGAAGAAGAATTCCATGATCAAGCCTATCGAAGGCCTTCGAGAAATCCGTATAAATTATATCACATTGAGAGCTCCATCGATAGTATCAGATAATTGCTCCGTGATACAAATTAAATTTGTTATCGTTGACCTTCCTTTGAAAACCATGTTGACTAGGGTGATTTGATTCTTTACATGCGTATAAATGTCATCATAAAGTAGGATCTCAAAGGTTTTCGAGAAATTATTAATAATTACTATAGGGCGGTAGTTGCAAATGTCTGATTTAGCCCTTTTTGTAGACCGGTATGATTTTAGATTCTTTCCATAGTGTAGGAAATGTATTAGTTGAAAGACATAAATTGAATAATGTACGAAGGGGTTCACGAAGGCAGCTGCACAATCTCGTAAAACAAAGGAGGGAATATTGTCAGGTCCACTAGTTAATTTGGGTTTTAATTTTTTCAATGAGACTAAGACTTGCTCTTCAGTCACTTCATTTATTACCAACGAAGTATGATTATTGAATGAGTCAGGAAAAGTGATATTGTTGGGAATTGCATAAGACTGCTGAAAAAATTGGGCGAATGCATTAGAGATGTCTTGCGACTCAGATAGGGTTTGTTGGTTGAAGTTGAAGCTAGATGGTGAGGTGGCATTCCTTTTTTTGAAGTTCATGTAATTCCATAATGCCGAGGGGTTAGAGGTGAAATTTTCCTCTACATAGATAATATGATCACGATGGAGTTGAACCTTTTCCAAAATCTATGTTTAAGACGTATGTCTCTGATTAGGGCTGAGTTATTTATCACCAGAATTTCTGAACCTTTTCCAAAATCTATGTTTAAGACGTATGTCCTGATTAGGGCTGAGTTATACCATGGTGGATAACTGCGAGTAGTTCTGATCCTTTTTGGCACATTCAGCTCCACAATAGAGTTAACTTTTTCATAAAAGGCACCGCAAGCAGTATTTGGATCTGAATATTGATCCATAAAGGACCAGTCGCATTCAAGGAAGTCCTTATAAAGATTTGGAAAGTCAGCTTTCCTGAAATTGCGAACTGAGGTATGGAAAGCATTATTTCGATTTTTATTTACATTATTTGTCAAATTGCAAAATATATCGATAGGTGGATGATGAGAGTCTTCATTAATTAAAATATCGTGTGCTTTCTCTACAACACAAGAACAATTCGTTAAAACAAGGTCAAGAATTCTGTTGTTAGCATTCCTAACATCATTTGATTGTTCAAAGTCCAAGAAGGAACAGAAATTTTGAAGAGCATGTGTAGTTGGAGTGAATGTATCTTTTAGTTTATCATCTAAGTAACTGGGAATGTTGAAATCTCCAATAATCAGAACTTCCGAGTGAAACAAATAATCTAGTGAAGAAAAGGCTTCAAATACTGAATTGTAATATTCAGTTGAATAATTTGGCGGAATATATATAACAAAAACGTATAGGTACTGATGATAATAGAATATTTTCACGCCAACTATGTCAATGTGATGTAGATCCTTGAATGCGCTATCACTTATATTGAGATTGGTTGCACTGACCTGAGAATTAACTGCCAACATAACTCCCCCGCCCCGAAAACAGTTCAGGGCTTGAAAGTTACGGTCAGATCTGAAAATGTTGAATGTGTCCTTAGAGATTTCATCATCCAGAACATTTGATCCCAGCCATGTCTCACTGAGAGCTACCAGGTCATAGCAGCAAGTATTCAGGTTATCATATAGTTCATTCAGTTTAGTATTCAGACCTCTAACATTTTGATAGTAAATGGAAATTTCATTAATTTTGATGGACTTTGTAAACTGATTTGTCAAAGAAGTGGATTCATTATTAGGTAACATGTCTGAAATTAGTTGCTATTGACCGTTTAGGCCCAGATCTAATTTTAATTTGTTCACCATATTTGAGTATGACTGGCAATTCTGATGGTCCCAGGCCCCATGATCAACCGGAAAGTTAGATTTTTTTGATTCATTAAGTTTGAGACAGTTGGTGCATTTAAGAATATTGGAATCACATACATTTTTTTCATGTTGCCCTCCGCAGTTCGGACATGATAAGATAAGTTTACAGGTAGTTTTAGAATGATTGAAACCATTGAATATAAAATATAAAAACAAAACTTCGTACAATTATACAGTGCTTTTTTTCAATGCTTCCCCCCCCTTTAATTTTAGAACGGGTCAAAACAAAAAATTAACTTGAGATAATGAGATTGATGCATGAATACTATATTTTGGAGTAAAATTGACAGATGAAACTTCCAAGATGGCTACTGGGCGCCATCTGGGGAAAAAAATGAAGGGGGGTTCTTGTGACACATTCTTTGAAGCTTCTGACGGATACTTCACAACCCTAGAATATGAAGTCACTATCTTCACCTACTACAAAATGGCGAAACATTAAATAGTTGCCTGAATACATCGACGTTTAACTTCATAATGTGTGGAAAGAAGCTGAGTTCAGTTCAGAAGATGCCAGAAATGGTTGCTTTGGACTGCTTGACATAAGAACAGCCTATCCGAAATTTCACGCCGAACATTTTCGAACACAGTAATGTCGATATTTCTACAAATATTTATTATTCTCTGCCGTATATCCAATATTGAAGCAGGTCTAATTTCGTACATCTTTTGCTTCAAGAGCCCCATAAAAAAAGTCTACAGGTGTCAAATCTGGCGAGCAGGCTGGCCATTCCTTAGGACCTCGACGGCCAATCCAATGACCGGGGAAAGTATTATCCAAATAGTTTCTTACTGGTCCGTAGTAATTTGGTGGTTCTCCATCTTGTTGAAATACAATATCCATATCGAATTCATTGGGATTCGCTTCGACGATTTCGGTGATTAGAGGGTCAACAGTATTTTCCAGCATATTCAAATACAGTTCCCCTGTTAAATTTTGTTCAATGAATAGAGGTCCTACAATATGGTTTTCCAATATTCCTGCCCAGACGTTAATTTCCTCTGGATATTGAGTATGAGTTTCCCGGAAAATGTGAGGGTTGGTGTCACTCCAATAACGGCAATTTTGTCTGTGAACCTTGCCGTTGAGATAAAATGTAGATTGGTCACTGAAACAAATATTGAGGAGGTAGGTAGGATGCCTTGCAATGGTTGCCGTCATAATTTCGCAGAATTCTGTTCTTCGATCAGGGTCATCTTCAGTTAACTGGTGTACCTACCATTTTGATTTTGTATGGATGATACTTATTCCTCTTCAAAAGTCTCCACACAGTAGAAGACACACCTCACAAACATTCGCGACGGAGAAAGTAGACTGTTGAGGATTTACTATCATCTCACCAATTATTTCAATTTGTTGTTCTTCCGGAATGGACGGATAACCTGAAGGCTTTTTGTTCTGTACACTACCGGTAGTTGTAAATTTGGTAATAAGTTCCCTTAAATATTTTCTACAGATACGACGATTCGGAAAATGATCATTAAAAATTCTTCCGGTTTGGTGAAAGTTACGCGTCGCAACGTAAATAGAAATTGCTTCGATTTTTTCTTCCAATTGACGAGAATTGACCATGTTGGAGATAGGTACCTATTTACTAGTAAAACCGAAAACTAAATGAGAATATTTCAACTGAACAATGATGTTCGTTGTCGTACTGACATTTCTTGTCATTTTAATATATTCTGAGTCCTAGAAAACCGTGTCCTCTTTGCCCTATTGTTTTATTGATTTAAGGTATGGTTATTGACCCTTTTCTATATCGCGTGTCATAATTGTGGGTGATTTTTGGTTGAAGATGTTTGGTTTTATGTTGGTGGTGTATTAACACTTGATAGTATAGTTGTCTGATATCAAAAACGTTGCTCTCGGAGAATAATTCGTCACAAATAAATGTTGAAAAGGATCGGTCCCAAGACGATTTCCTGTGGTATTACGTATTCCACTATTTCAAAGTCACTGTAGGTATCTTTGATTTTCACACATTGTTTTCTTTCGTTCAGATAGGTGTGCAGTAGTTGGTAAGATGTATCTCTAAATCCGATGCCCTCAAGAACTTCTAGTAACTGGTTGTGACTCACAGTATCAAAAGCATATTTCAATTTAACAATTATGCAAAAGGATGGTGATTTCTCATCAATATTTTGACTAATTTGATCAGTGAGTAGTGTTATCCGATTGATTTGAAATTTGGTGAGTGTTTATAATTCCGGTGGCAATGCATAATGTAGTTTTTGTTTGGGAAAAAAACAAAATGGCGGATTCAAAATGAGTATATGGGGGTTTGGGATCATGATTTTTCTGTCGAAATTCATAAATTCAAGATGGCGGCTCCAAGATGGTGGACGAATTTTCTGATTATGGTCCGATTCGATTCAAAATTGGTATGTGGGAGTTTTCGGGTCGGAGATTATAAATTTTTTGTCAAAATCCATGAATTCAAGATGACGGCATCAAGATGAAGGACGAGTTTTCTGATTATGGTCATATTTCATTCAAAATTGTATGTGGGAGTTTTCAGGTTCGGAGATTATGAATTTTTTGTCGAAAATCTATGATTGGATGGCGACTTCAGGATGACAGACGCATTTTGTGATTATAGTTAGATTCTATTCAAAATTAGTTTGTGGGAGTTTTTGGGGGCGGAGATCATGATGTCTTTCAGCTCGAAAACTTCCAGGGAAGAGACATTGTGATAACGGTGCTCTATTAGAAATGAACAGCTGAAGGCAAAAAATAAAATAACTAATAAAAAAACTTTTTAAAGACAAGCTTTTATTGAAGCCGTGTAATAAAATGTATAAAATGAATTCAAGTCATCGCTGACAATGATTTAATTATTTTTTGTTGAATTATATGGTTTCAAAAACCTTGTCGCGCGAATTGTGATAAAATTAATACTTCGTCAAGTTGTTACATATCAACCATTCATTGTCCAATGAAATTAATTGGTACCTACTTTCTTGAATACTTTGTGAAAATCAAATACATCGACAAGTTCTTACTTACCAACTAATCACTGCCCGATCAAATTAATTGGTACCTACTTTTATTTACACACACTTCGCGCGACAAGCTTTTTGAAACCAAATAATCCAACAAAAAATAATTGAATAATTGTCAGCGATGACTTGAATTTATTTTATACTGTTTAGTAAACGGCTTAAATAAGCTTGTATTTGGAAAGTTTTTTATTAGTTATTTTATTATATAAGTATTAGTCGACACGGAACTTTAAAATGGTTTGAAAAATTTGTTATGACAGATATCGGGCGGTAGTTTTCTACTTCAAGTTTGTTTCCTAATTTCAATATTGGCGGAATGATTGCAGTTTTGAATGGGGTTGGACAATTCCACAATTGAAAGACCAATTAATTAGCTATGTTAGAGGTATTGCCAGCTCTTTGGCAATAACTTCTGTTCGAACTGTGTCAATTCCAGGTGATTTTTTAACCGACGAAACCAAAAAGGAGGAGGTTCTCTAGTCGACGCGTATATTTATTTTTATTTTTTTTATGTATGATCACGCATAACTTTTTACTTCGATTTCGATTCCGATCATTCTTTTTTCAGTGGATAGGGTGTACTTAGAAGTTGGTCCCATATTTGAATTTGAAAGATGAAATCCACTCCTAAGGGTAGCGAAATGAAGGATATTGATCACTCACCCTCTGAATTCTGGTCCGTTAACCGATTCTATCAGCTTTAACTTTGTACTGGGATCTTCGATTTGGATGATTCTTTTTTTATCAGGTATACCTCATAGTTGATTATATTTGAATTTCGAATGAAATTATCCACCATTACGGGTAGAAAAATGGGGGATAATTAATTTTTCACTTGTGAACATTGGCACACATATGTAGTTGACAATGACAGATCGCTAGTGTCATTATCACAATAAATATATTATATGAGAGGATGGAATGATATACAAAGTGAATGAAATAAACTAATCAGAACAACAAAAATAATTTATATTACAACAAATAGTAAAAGTAGATAATCATATTATTTAACTGGTAATTGTTGAAGTGAGGGGGGTAAGTATTTTGGAAGTAATCAAAAAACAAGCAGCAACTCGATGCCATCATTTTACACCTTACCTAATTCATTTGTTTGTTTGGCGCCGACTCAAAATTAGTTACTTACATTAGTTTAGGAGCTTAGTTACTGAGACTAAGAAGATTATTTTATTATTAACTTTTCAGTTCGTTCATCGGCTTAATTTGTTTATTTACTTTGCAAGTTCAGGAAATGAAGACTCAATCATGGTTTCTTCAGGAAAAATAATTCATCATTCTGATTTCGTTGGAGTCTGTTTGAAATCATGAATTTTGCTATCATTATCAATCTGAATATCTTTGATTTCTCCTTGGTTGCTTTTTTGTTTGTGTTCGTTAATAACAAATTATTTCGAGTGAAAATTCCTGACATCCTCCTGGATGTGTTTATCCATGTTTTTATCTAAGTGAATGTATTAAATCATCGAGAAATCCCATTATCAGTTCTTCAACACATCGTTCCATGAGATCTCTCAGCCACATTTTAATTGTGATCGTGTGGGCCGATGGGTGGCAATTCTCAGGCTTTAATGACGGGGTGTCAGGAGGAAATGGAGATGTTAACACAAGACAATAGCTGTTCCGCCGTCTATGCGGCCCCCTTACCCCTCCAAGCCGGGGCGGGAGCATGAAAGCATCAGATCTAATATTCAATTGATAATTATAATAGTAAGCCGCGAGCACGAATTCAGGATATTATGAGTAAATGCTGTCGCGTGTGGGAGGATGATGAGATATCAAGGCATTTCAATTATTCGGATATTAGCGTGTGTTCTTTGGAGAAATGTATTGTATTCGGAAGGGCAGAGATAGTATTAATGATGAGCAATATCGGTTGAAATTACCCTTGATTCGGAAATGCTTTAAGTATAATAATAATAATATTTTTTTAATCAGTAGAAATGTAAAAGACCAGAGGGGAGAATTAATTAATGGAGTAATATATATATAAATATATTTTTCTACCAAGTGTTGTTCATCCTTGCACTTCTTCACCGTACTGATGAGGGCCGAGAGCCCTAAACACGTGTCTACGGTTAAAACTTCTCTTTGAGGGCTATGTCCATTAAATTTCTTCCATTTTGTTTAACAGTCCCCTCGATATTCCTCTCTTTCAACTATATATATATATATATATATATATATATATATATAAAGAGCGAGTTTCTAACTTGGAATAAATTCAGTAACTCAAAGACGGTTGTTTTGTTAGAAATATGCCCGGACAGGTCGATTTTTATCTTGAATTGCGCTCGTTTTCTATGTAAGAAAATGTTGAACAGCGTGTCTCAAATTTGAGATATGACGTCATCGACTGGTTTTTTAAATGGCAATCCAAATTTTTCCATGACTATTCTTGAAAGGTATAGTAAGTTACACATGCGTACCGAATATCAACTTGTCGTACAAACATCAACTAATTCGAAAATGAGACTCACCTGATTTATCTGATGTCAACTCAAATATGTTTCTTCAGTAAATGCTCAAAATGTTGTTCAGTAACTAACTGACAATATCCTAAACGGAATTTAAACTCGTTTTGAACATTTCTAATTACTTGGGCGGAAATTAGTCTACACTACTGTCGTATTCGTTCTTGTAACTGCTCAATGTTTGCTGGTTTGGTGTTAAAAACCTTGCTTTTCAAGAAATAGTCCATAGATGTTGAATCCGGAGACCTGGGAGACCATTCAACAGCTTCTCTTCTACCAATCCATCTGCCTGGCAATACATCATCCAGATACGCACGGACAGGTCTTTTAAAATGGGGAGGCGCACCGTCTTGTTGGATCCAGTTGGAGTAGCCAAAGTCGGAACTAGTTCTTTCCGCAAGAATTCTAAATATCTATCTCCATTGAGATTCCTTCGGAAAAAAATTGGTCCTATAACTCGATTACCAACAATCCCTGCCCAAACATTAACTTTTGCTGTATATTGAGTGTGGCCTTCCCTCATCCAGTGTGGATTGTTTTCTGCCCAATAACGACAACTTTGACGATTTACCTCACCATTTAACGTAAACGTTGATTCATCAGAAAACAGGACATTTCCTATGTTCACAACATTTCTGTCTAGTAAATCGATATTTATTCTTCATCGGATCATCTTCGGTGAGTTCCTGGGGATTGTCATTTTATAAGGATGAATTTATGGGTTTTCAGAATTTTCATCCTGAAGACGGCTATTTCGATTCCCTACCTGCCTATGGAACATGATGATTTTCTTCAACAGAGAGGAGTACATTCATTTCGACATCTTCATTGAGGGCACTCTGACGATGATTCTTCGTTTTTCTCAAATGCCCATTTTCCCGAAACTGTTTTTCAATCTTGCTTATGGTACTCTGCGATATTGGTGGTGAATCAGGATACTTCTCTCTGAATAAATGAATAACTTCATTTTGTGCTCTTGTCCTATCTCCGTAGCCAATCATCATTAAAATTTCAACCCAGTGGGTTTCAGTTAAGTACAGCATTTTGTTAGATTTTTCAACAAACATCGTTTCTCACAAAACGACAAACTAATAACCTTGGTGAACATGGTATCGCTCGATACGATGCTACTCTTCCTTACCTCTTTTTATTTAACCTTTTTTGTTCGACATTGTCAACATCAACCCAGTTTGACAAAAAATTATAAACACATACCTCTTGACATAAATCAGGGACGGACCGGAGGCAAATTATTGGGGGGGGGAAGAAATAAGGATTTTCCCCCAACTTCATAACTGAACAACTGAAAAAAAAGGTCACACCCCACTTTTTGTGAATGACACCTTGTTAATGTAGTGTTCAATTCTTCCTTAGAGACCCATTGTCAACTCCCAACTTGCCAACTTGTGATGACCGATCTCCCAACCCGCCAACTATCCCCCATGGGCCCGTCCCTTTTTTGAAGTGCCTGAATTATTTCATTGAGTCAGATTCCTTCATTTCTTGTATTAGTTGATGTTTGTTACATATCTGTCAAACGACGAAGAATAAAGATTTGATATTTGGTACGCATGTGTAACTTACTATACCCTTCAAGAATAGTCATACAAAAATCAGGATTGCCATTCAGAAGAATAGTCTATGACGTCATATCTCAAATTTGGGACACGCTGTATAGCATTTTCTTACATAAAAACGAGCGCAATTCAAAATAAAAATCGACCTGTCCAGGCATATTTTCAACAAAATAACTGTCTTTGAGTTACAGAATTTATTCCAAGTTAGAAACTCGCACTGTATATATGAAATGCACAAACTTATAGAAGTGACACTTATAATTTGTGGGGTGAAGCTTAGACCTAATGAAGTGGTATTCAATGACACGAAATTTCGTGCAACAACTCAAAACAAATAACGAACCTCTGAGAGATTTGGTTCGAATTCAGAAAATACCACAGCTTTAGGCGGATACTGGCTTTTTTGGAATCGAAACGAAATCTCTCTTCCTTTCGTTATTTGTTTTTTGTTTTCTCTGAACGCACTAGAAGTACGACTTTTGGTGTCGTGGATTGGCCTAGACTGACATCTGTTAGTGACCTATCAATGTTGCACGAAATTTCGAGTCATTGAATTCCACTTCATTAGGTCTAAGCTTCACACCAAAAATTATAGGTGTCACTTCTATAATTTTGTGCATTTTTATCCTTGCCGGTAGGTATTAGCACTCTCAGAGATTTGGTTTGAATTCAAAAAAGACCACAATCTGTCCTGATGATTAATAAACCATGAAACAGCTGTAGGCAGATGGTGGCTTTTTCCTGGAATTGAAACAAATCTTTTTATATATATATATATATATATATATATATATATATATATATATATATATATATATATATATATATATATATAATTCCATTGAAATCAGAAAAGCCTGGAAAACAAAATATATAAACAACTGAAATCCTGAAAACGTCCAACTGAAAGGAAGGTATGAAACACTTAGAAACGAAATAGGACATGGGATTCACATTTCCAAAAAGGTACACAAATAAAAAAATATAAACCGAAGAAAAAATCAACTGAAAAGCAAAAAATGAAATAAACCTTCTTAGTCTCAATGATAATTGAGCTCCTAAACTAATGTGAGTGACTAATTTTGAGTCGGCGCCAAACAAACTAGCAATGGAATTAGGTAAAGCGTAAAATGATCAGAGAACCTCCCCCTTTATGATTTTTTCGGTTGATTATAGAAAGGTGCTCAAACACTTGGTGGTCTAAGGAACTCAGTTGATGAAATTTGTCCTAAAAAAATACAATAAACCAAAATTGCATCTTTAGAAATCGAAACAAATGAAATATCCTCTCAACAAATTAATTCAGATCACTTCAACAACCACTTTGATCTAGGACAAAAATTGCGAATAAAATGATCATTCCAGAAAATTATACAGAAAACATTCTATTAAAAAATAGTATCTACCTAAACCCACCAATGAAAAAGAGTTGTTCATACCATAAATAACTTGAAACAGAAAAAACCACCTGGATCGGATAACATCAGATCAGATACAAGAAATCAACTAGGAGGAAACACTCTGACTTATATCATCAACAAAAGTTTTGAGGTGGGAAAATTCCCCAACTGACTATAAATAGGGGTTATTAAACCACTACACAAAAACGTAGTTATACTGAAAACTGATGCCCAATCACACTACTGTCAGCATTTTCTAAAATATTCGAAACAATAATGGCAGAAAAAATACAGGGTATAATCTAACCTATTGCTCACCCGTAAATGAATATGTTTTGTTATTTGTGAAATTCGAATAAATGTTGGTAGCGCCATCTGCCTAATTTCAGGTGACCAGCTGAGAAGATAACTCTGGCAATTAACTCGACATTTGAATAATGTAGATTGTTGAACTGATTGTGTGGTAAATGTACACATTACAGGCTGCCTGATATCAATCTCAAAGTGAAGAAAGCAACATAGCTTGTTATATCCAAACTTGTGATAGAGTCAGAACTAGTTGACTTCATACACTGCTTTGATCATAATTACCACAGTCACTTGTAAGGAACAAACGAGACCAAAAGTATTGAAAAGGGAAAAACATTCGCAGTTGAATATTGTTTTAAAAATAATTTAGCGACCATTGTGGTGATTCAGAACACGTGAATTGGACAAGCAAGACTATCGCATGCACGGTTTACAAAGCTGTCTACGAACGAAAGTTTGTTAGATTCCACTAGTGTTTTCTAATTGGCTGGTGAATGAAAGATTTTAAGTAACAACGATGTGCACGAAAATAAATTTGAATATTATTGTATATCTTTAGAAAACATGGCATTCTATCATAAAATAATTTATATTATATTAACATTTCTAGTACGAAAACGCCCGCACAGTGATTGGCGACTCCAGAATCTAACCAGAATTGAAATTTACTGCTTCATTCATAAATGCGACAAATGATTCATCTTGTCTTTCTAAATACGCACGGAATAGCTCGGATTTAGGTTTGAGAGCCAGCAAAAGACAAAGACGACAATGTTCAAATTAATTATCCTGCACATAACGTACTGTTTTCTGATTGGTTGCTCAGTAGGATCTTTTATTCTCCAGCCAATCAGAAAACACTAGTATAATCTAAGAAATTTTCGTTCGTAGACAACTTTGTAAACCTTGCTCGGCAACAGGTTCCGAATCACTATAATGGTCGTGATATGATTTTTCAAAACAATATTCAATTGCGAATGTTCTCCTTTTCAATACAGTTTGTGTTGTTCGTTTCTCACAAGTGACAATTATTATTTATTTTAACATCGCGTTTCTTTTTATTCTGACAATAAACACGTTTTTTCAATTTTCTACAAATTTTCGTATACAGATATTTCACTACATAGTAGTTCGACTCATCCCTACCAACACAATGAAGTCGCATATAATATTATGATCCATAGACCAGTGAATGTTCATCTGTCAGAAAATAATTTCAATGAGGGATTAGGTATAATTAAACAAATTGCAGCCAATAACGGATATAACTCAAGTTTAGTTGTCAGGATTCTTCCAAAAAACTCTATAAAAAGGCAATTCAGGAAGTTTATCCAACCGATTCAAATACAAAGTAAAATTTCAAGGTTATCACTTATTACGGCAAACCTTCAGAGGAAATTACTAATTATTTGAGACATGATGATATCAATATTGCTTTCAGAACAAATTATATTCGGGGAAAATGTATTAAAAACAACAAAGATCGAATTGAAACGTCCAACAAATCTGGAGTATATAAACTGACTGGTTCTTTACATAGGAACAACAGGTAGAACTTTCAATCAACGCATATCCCATCATAGAAAGTGTTTCATTAAGGGCAAATCTAATTCATCTTTCGCTAACCTGACTGAAAAGCAACGCTAATGTCTTTGAACTTTTGCATGTAGAAAAAAAAGTCAAAAACTTAATCTCCTAGAAAGCTTAGAGATTAACAAAGATAAGAACTCACGATATTTATCAATTGACTATATCAATTTGAATAATTCGGACATTTCAAATCTATTCATTAGAAATTGAATAATTTTTCCTCCAATAATCACTTGATCACATAATATCCAACTCACTACCTGCTTCTATTATTTATATCGAACCCCGTTGATTGTAATTCAGTTTATCTCCACTCGAAAAAGCTATAGTACAGCGATTCCAGGTGGATTTTTGAACCAGTTTTTGTGAAAATCGTAGTGAAGTGTTTTTAGTTTACTTTAATTATGGATTTCCATCAAGTATTGGCCGCGTAAAACAATTATATTTACATTCAACTTTTGTGATTTCGCAATGTGTATAGTAGTAGTAGATTTCCATCCCTGTAATCACAAATATTCTCCGTTGGCATTGTAGAACACTGAATGTCATTGTAGCCATCAGTTGTTTCTGATATTATCAAATATAATCATGAAAATGGGTTCAAATAAGATGAAAATTGTTTTTATATTTTGCATTTAGAAATGCATAATTTATTAATCACCGTTTTCCACTGTAGCTGTCTCAATCAATATTCACGTAAAACCTATAGTAGGTAGGTAAAATTTTTAGATTTCTTTGTGTGTGATTTTTGCATTAATCCAAGTTCAAGTGGAAATCTTATATTCTATTCCCGAAGAGAATTATGAGAAATCGAATTTGAATTGTAATCGAAGGCAAACTTTTTTTTTTATCAACTCAAATCAACTTTATTTCAACAACAACTGTTATTACAGATACCGTTTCATTGGCTGATAAGAGCCATTTCAATGTAATATAATTATTCATCATGTTAGCTATACAAAAACCAAATATCATAAAAAAATAAAGAATTTAAAAAAAAATTGAAAGTTAAATACAATAATCTTTATACAACATTCATCTTGCTTCTTCCAGAGTGGAGCAAAATACACCTGGGCGTATGTCGCCTGTTTTGTGCTTGTGCCCCACTTGAAGAAGTATTCAACTTCTGTAATAACATTTTATATGCATATAACATCAGTGGTAGAGAATGAAGATGAGAATGAAAAATGTAAATGCAAACAAGAATAATACAAATTTATAAAACAAAAATTATAAGAAAATATAAAAATAATAATGATGGTACTAAAAATGACAATCATAATGATAATGATAATGCAGAGAAAGGGATAGCGATCGGCGATGCAGGATTTTGAGGTGAGTCTTTGAATCTTTTGCATTTCAAAATATTTTGAATGTTATCGGGTTCTCTAGTATGTGTTGCTTGAGGGTCGGTTTGAATTTACTTATTTTTTTATTTTTTTTCAGGTGTGTTGCAAGATACAGTTTAGGTCCGAAGAAGAAAACAAATCTTTGTGTATGACTTTCTTTGAAGAGCGGAATGCAAGTTTTCGACTGATCTTGTGGTTTTGTGAGCGATAAAACTAAATTTCTGGATATTCTAAAACATCCATAACAAACATTGGTAGCTCTAATGTTGAATATTTTGGTTTCCCTGTATAGTTGCTCCGTTGGGAAACGTCTAGCTCTTTCAAATGTAATTTTCATTAATGAATTTTGAGTTGTTTGTGGGCAATTCATAGCATTATTGAATGCTCCTCCCCACACAACAATACAATATCTGAGTATAGATTCTGCACAGGAATTATATAAAATTAACTCATGTTTTCGAGAGAGTATATCCCTAAGGGTGTAGAATTTGAACATGAGAAGTCTCATTCTTTTTATAACTTGGGAAATGTGCTCTTCCCACCTCAGATGTTGGTCAATAACTACGCCCAGATATTTTATGGATGTCGTTTTTTCTATTTTTGGGCAGTTGCATGTCATATTCTTAGTGCAGGTGGTCATGTGTATTCTGAGTTTGTTGATAGGGGGTTGGTCATTAGAGTTTAATGAAAAGCACATAAATTCTGTCTTTTTTATATTAAGACTCAGTAGGTTATTGTTGAACCAGGTTTTCAATTTCTGTAGGTCTTCCTCAGCTCGATTGGAGATATTATGCCAACTATCATCTCTGAATATTATAGCTGTGTCATCAGCGTAACAAATGACATGGCTATTGAAATTTCGAATTTGGGATATAGCGTTAATGTATACAAGGAACAGAATTGGACCCAAAACTGTTCCCTGTGGTACACCAATAGATATATTTAATGGCCCACTGAGCTGGTCCCCGATTTTTACTTTTTCGTCCGTTGTCACAAATAGTCCCGCAACAAGTCCAATGCATGGCCTCGAATTCCGTATGTGGAGAGTTTGTTCAATAGAATCTCATGTGAGACGGTATCAAAAGCCTTTGCTAAACAATTAATACCGCTAGGCACTTTGATGATTTATCCAAGGCCTCAACTGTTTGACCTATAAAATCTATTATGGCATTTTCTGTGCTGGAATTTTTTATGAAACCAAATTGTCGTTCAGTTAGTACATGATATCTATTGAAAATTTCAATAAGTCGTTTTTTAAGTGATTGTTCAAAAATTTTTGATAAAGTATTGATAACAGAGATGGGACGATAATTATTCATTTCATTTCGATTTCCAGATTTAAAAACGGGGGTGATTCTAGATTCTTTCCATTGGTGTGGTATATTTGAGATTTTGTAAGATATGTTGCATATAATCAACTAATGGTTTCAATAAATAGGGGTGAATATTTTCAATGAGGGTTGTTGTTATCCCGTCTGGACCTGGAGAACAATTATTTTTGAGTTTTGAAATTAATAGTATTACCTCGTTTTCATCAACAGGTTCCAGAAATAAAGGTTCTTTAAAAAAAATCTGTTGTAGATTACATATTTAAATTTTTTTTGCCATATCCAATCCTATATTTGTAAAAACTTCATTAAATAAATCAGCTTTTTCTTTATTTTTTACTGTAGGTTCCCTGTTCTCTTTGATAATAGTGGTATTTTCTATATGATTTTTATTCGATTCGATGTTAGAAATCTCCTTTATTCCGACAGTCATATAAATTGGTACGTAGCACCTAAACTTGTCAGTATTCACCTGAAGACGATTGCAGATACAAGCATTCGAAACGTCGTGAAAATCTTAAAATACATCAAGACGATGGATGTCCGAAACGATAGTAATCAAGTTACCACATCGTCTACAACCTTCAAACAAATCTCCTTTATTATTTTCCATGTCTGTTTCAATTGCCCTTAGCTTCATCAAGCTTGTTTTCATAATATTGATTTTTTGTTCGTTTGAGTAACTTATTAAGATTGTTTCTCTATTCTTCATATTTTCTTTCGGAGTATTCAGAGTATTTATTCAAAAGTTTTTTTTCAGATTGTCCCTAGTTTTTATAGAAGTTATGAAACCTGCTGTGATCCATGGTTTCAGTTTACTTATTTTCTAATTTGAACTGAACGTTTCGGTTGCTTCTGTTATATATTTATTAAATACCACAATAAAAGCGTCATATGATTTTTGTGTTTCATTGTGTTGTAATATATTTGCCCATTGTTCTTTCTCTAAAAGATATTTTGATTTTTCATACCTAATGTATTGATTATATTTTGTGTTTCGAGTGTTTGGGAGGGTGTGGATAGATATATGAGTGTTGAATAGTGATCTGTCATATCACTATGGATAACAGATGATTCAAAATTGATTTTATTTTGTAAAATTTTGTTTTTTTTTTCAAGAAAATATGATCGATAATCGATCTTGATTCTTGAGTTTCTCTCGTTGGTTCGTTAATATAAGAAGCGAAACCATTTTCGGTCATCAGATTTTGGTAAAGGTTAGTGTCCTGGGAAACCGTATCTAATAAATTTATATTTATATCACCCAAAAATAATTCCACTGCTTGGCTACTAAAATTCAAAAAATAGTTTTCTATATCAATCAGGTAAGTTCTTACATCAACAGAAGGGGGTCGATATGAGGCAGTGATACCAATTTTGACTTCTGCACCCACATTATTTGATAGAAAGGTTATTCTTAGTAAGTTTGTGTCAGTAAGTGGAATGATTTGTACGTTTGCTGCTAAGGAGTTTTTTGTGTAGATTATTAGACCATCATTTTGATTCGTTTTTGATTCATTGTAGTGGCCTGTATAATTTGGTATGATGAAATCACTTACCGACTCAATTTTCCACGTTTCCGAGAGCACGATGACATCTAGGTTTTTGAAATTTTCTTGCAGATATACTACTAGTTCATCAAAATAATTTTTTATACTTCGTATATTGAAGTGAATAACTCCTATATCACCGATCCTTCTGGCCCTTCCCCCCCTAAAGTAATCATGTAAATTGCCAAATGTTTTTGTTATTATTTCTTCAAAATTGTCTAGAGTTTCTAAAATTCCTAGCATGGTATGGGGGTATAAGTATGGAGTGCGTTTGTTAATACCCCTCAGAACAATATATGTACTTATATATCATTTGTTGAATTCCAGCAATATTGGTGTTCTATTTCAACGACTGCACATGTAGTTTGTAATATTGTGTGGCATAAAAAGAAGTTTCTCTTACGTTGTGAATATTGAATGGGCTTGCCTTCGAAGGCCAATATATATCTTCCAAACGAATCAGCGCACACGCAATGCAATAACTGACACACGTTCATTATACATGCACTCTTTCCAGTCTACAAATGAAATATCCACATTATCAAAACATTTTTAGACACGGAATATCATAAACTTCGCAAGCATGCAAGTTGCAGAAACAAATCCCGTATTTTAACATCTAGTAAAGTTATATTTCCTGCTGTAAGTACAGAGTCAGGAATTATGTCACTTTGTATTTTACAACCTTCTATCGTGACAAATGGCAATGAACTAGCGTAATTGGCTGTAATCTCCAGTTCTATTCCTGTGTCTGTCATTATACGGTTTGATTTAATGAATTATAAAGCTATTTTTCATAGTCAGTCTGGTCGACGATGCAAGACAAGGACTGGGGCTAGTTGAATCAATATGGCCGACTGTCACGTGAGAAACTGAGCTTCGTATCCCACAGGAAGCTTCAGGGGATCCATACAGAGGTGAAACATAACTGGACAGGTCGCGATCACCAAAAAGATTCACTGAAGCAGGGTTCTACCTGAGGAAATCTATTGTAAGTTGTCGGATATATTTTGAATATACAGTGCGTCTTTTTATAGTCTCTGTTAACTTTTGAACGTAGAATAATGGGACAAAAACCGTTTTGAATTATATTATGGATACTACAAATTGAAATGAAAGACATTTTGATCGCTCCATAGATAGCGTGGAGGGCACATAAAAAAATTCAAATGATATGGGGTGTCAAGTGGCACATCGTTGAAAATATAACTCAATTTTCTTTTTAACCATTCAATTCTTTTTATTTTTCGTAAATATGTTTTTTTGCAATATGCATTCGAAATGTCAAGTATAACACAAATAAAAACTATTATGTAGGATTTTTATTTATCGAGAATAAGAAACAAAATTGTTGTCCATTAATGAATTAGGTGTTCGAAATGTCCGCCTAATGCTCTTTGTCAATGAGTTTGTTTCATTCATATTGTCACTTATAATTGCACGAGAGGTTTGTATTCCATTGGGTGAAATTGGGTTGTTCAATGAGAAACTGTTGCCTAGCAATAAGATGAGAAAAACTGTCAACTATTAAAAACGCGACACCAAAGGAGGAGCGTTTTTAGGTTGACAGTTTTCCTAGTCAAATTGTTAAAGGAAACAATTTAGAATTTGAACAACACAAATTAACCTGATATCAATACAAACATCGGCAGGACAATTCAATGAATAAGAAATTTAGAAACATATCAATGCAAATTTCATTCATGGAACAATAAAAATAAACACATTTTTATTTGAATGTATGATTATTAGAAACGCAGTTATTGAAATTCATACTAGGAACAGTGATGTCGCTGCGGGTGCCACAGCTAATCGTTTCTGTAGTAGATGTTGAAGTTTTCTCTTTTTCCAAACGAATTGATTGAATAATGCTCGAATGATACTCTTTGTCAACTTGTAAGTATGGTTTTTAGACCAGGGCCGAAGCCTTCAAAAATGGTAAAAAACGAAAAAAAATTACAGTAGGATGGAACCCATCAGAAAGAGGGGAATATGATGAAAATGAAAGGAAAAATAAATTACGGTCGATCCGAGTTCGGGAAGTGGGAGGGGGTGAGTTTTTAAGGGTAAAAAATGGTTTATCTTGATTTCCGGCAAAACTACAAGTCCTATGGAAAAAAAGTGGTTGGCAAAGTTGTAGGTAATAAAAAGATCTACAAGTTTTGTTTTCACAATTTTTTCACATAACCTCAAAATTTAGGTGAAAAATTCAAATAACCAAGTTTTTGGATTTTTATTTTTATCTTCTTCAAAAAAAAATTTTTTTCTACGAAATTTGGCGAAAACTCACCTCATCATGTCCCAAATACACTGTAATTTATTTGATTTAGAATATTAATTTTTTCGCCTTATTTTAACTTAATATCAAAAAAGCACCCTAATTTTCAATCGAAAATTCTCGCGTCAAAATATCAGCTTTTTCCAAAAAGTCGGGAGGCTTTTTGTTCGTTGAAATCTCTACTTTCTAATGGTGTAAAAAAAAGTATACATTACCATAGTAAATGTTCTCAGAAAATGCAAAAAATTGAAAAAAACTCAAATTCGATATTTTTTTTTAATCATTATGTACAATTTTGAGCTATTTATTAAAATTTATACTTTAATTACTCAAAAAACGTAAGATTTCATGTTACATTGATAAACATTTATTTTCTCAAACCAGGCTCTGGAAATGGAAAGGATCTATTTTTCACGTCTAATAGTTTCAAACATGAATCCTTCAAAAATATTTTTGCATTTCTGCATTGTTTTTCTGGTTGCGATACAACATCTGGATTTGCCGGAAAAGGAAAGAAAAGTGTCGTTAATTCATTATTAGACGCGAAAAATTTGTCAAATTTTGCCGATGTTTTTTATAAGAAAGATGCAAGTAAAGAAAATATTTAAAAAAATGGATTACAATTAATCAAATCTATTTATAAATGTAAAAAAGAAAGAATAACACTGAATCAATTAAGGTTTCAAAAATATCAATTGGCAAAAATTAAATCATCCTTCATTTTGGCAAACCTCCCACCCACAAAAGGAGCAGCAGAACAACATTGTTAGAGAGCATATTATCAGCTTCAAACTTGGTTGGGTAACGAATTGACAGCAACAGATTGGGGCTGGAAGCAACACCAACGTGGCATTATGCCCAAATTTACAGAAAAGGATTTAATTCCGGAAGTATTGCTCAAAACTATTTGCTGCAGCTGTGAAACAGGTTGTAACAGTTTAAAATGTGGCTACCGAAAACATGGTTTAAAATGCACAAATGTATGCACTAATTGTCATGGTTCTGAAAATTGCTCCAATAGGAAAAAAAATCTACGAGGAAGTAAATGATTTAGATGAAATTCTGGATGAAGAACCAATGCAGACTGGAAATAACATTGGAGACGAAGATGATGGTCTTGAAGATTTCGACGATCAACTAGAGTTGGAAAGGCTTGTCGAATCTAACGATGAAGAAATGCCTTCAAAGAGACAAAAACTAATGAATAACTGATTAGAATTTCAGATAAGGTATTTATAAATAACAAGATTAACGTTTTTGAAAAAAAATATAATGAATAATGTAATCAGAATTATGTATCTAAATTCAATAGTACGATTTACATGTAATTTATATTTTATTTTTCGAATTAATAAATAAACTTTTTAACTAAAAAAAATTGTAGCAATCACATTTTTTTGATGAAATTGTACATAGTGATTAAAAAAAAAATTTCGAATTAGAGTTTTTTTCAATTTTTTGCATTTTCTGAGAACATTTACTATAGTAATGTATATTTTTTTTACACCATCAGAAAGTAAAGATTTCAACGAACAAAAAGCCGTCCGACTTTTTGGAAAAAGCTGATATTTTGACGCGAGAATTTTCGATTGAAAATTAGGGTGCTTTTTTGACATTATTAAAATAAGGCGAAAAAATAAATATTTTGAATCAAATAAATTACAGTGTATTTGGAACATAATAAGGTAAGTTTTCACCAAATTTCGTGGAATTTTTTTTTTGAAAAAGATAAAAATGAAAAAATGTGAAAAAATTGTGGATACAAAACTTGTTGATCTTTTTATTACCTACAACTTTGCTATTCAACTTTTTTCCATAGGATATCAAGATAAACCATTTTTTACCCTTAAAAACTCACCCCCTCCCACTTCCCGAACTCGGATCGACCGTAATTTATTTTTCCTTTCATTTTTATCATATTCCCCTCCTTTTCTAATGGGTTTCATCCTACTGTAATTTTTTTTGGTTTCAAAAATTATCGACCCTGGTCTATTTATTGATGATGAATTGCTGTGTCCTGTTATTATTATTAGAGCTTGTTCTTCAATTCCGCTTTTACTTAATTCGCTAACTGCTGCCGCTTGATTTGAGTGATTTGTAATTTTGACACGTTTGACATCCATACAATTACGTTGTGCTGAGCATTCAGTCCATTTGGAAATTTCATTAATTCCAATCGGCACATTCTTATATCAACCTTTTTGATTTTTCTTCTTCCAAAAGGGATTTGGTGTAAGAAATACTCTGTCCAATTTTATAAAAGTGTCTCGTTTTCTCATTAACTTTTTGAATAAACGTATTGGGCAAATATCTTCCTCTGAAATAGTAGGCGTAATCCATTTGCTGTCACATAATTTATTGTTTTCGAAAATAGAGGATAATACTCGATACGTCCAGTTTCTTTTCCATTATTTTCAATTTCAGATACGAAATAAGTGGTTTTGCAGTAAGCTGCTTCTCCTCCGCGCCAAGCTAATTCAAACGCCAAAATGTGATATAATTTCTTTTGAAGTCCTTGCGGTTCATTTTCGTCATATAATCTGTCCATTGCGAATACTTCAGATTTATTGAGAGCTGATGCACTAGATATCCTCTTTTCGGGTTGTGCTTGTAAGATTTTACGTTTAGCATTACGTGCAGCTCTTGATGAATTAAACTGAACGTCGGTGAAAGGATTAAATACAATATTGAATTCGTTATAATATTCACTTTGTAGCATTTTAGCGGTGGTGTTACAAATTGTTTTAACTACCGCTTCTTTGTAGTCTTCTCCGTTGCCTTTTCGCATATTAAATGCCCAATCTTACAATATTACATTTAATTTCTCGATGGAAGTTCTGGCTTAAATTTTTATCTCTTTGCATCGCAAATCGTAGAAAATTGTCGCCAGATTGATGATTGCGTCGCAACTGTATTAGTAGGCACACAGGTATTAACAATTTGAGTAATTTTCGTAGACTCACCGAATCGACTCAATGTTAGTGTTTAGAAATTCAATAAGTTGTTGTCAAACATGTCAAACTATTTATTTTGGCAACCAACACCGCGATAATTGATAAACAAATGAATAAGTGAAAAAACCACTAGTGCATTTGTCGCTGTAAAAGTTGCAGCTAACTTTTGCCGCTGTCAAACTGACAATTACACTGTGTCCTTTGCGATTTTTATACATGAGTTGAATTATCATTGAAATGACATGAGTTTTTGTTACTTGCATTTGCGAATTCTAAATGTAAAATGGAGTTGTGTGGTTTTCCACATTTCCGGAAACCTTGTTTTTTACACTGCCATGATGAATGTGACTCCCTCCTCCTTCCGAAATTCTTTGATTTACTGATAATTTCAAAAATTCTTCACAATTATAAATACCATGATTTTGATTGCAATGCATTTTATTCGTACTGACAAAACTATTCGATTGCCTTTTGAGATTCTGATTGACTGATTTATTTGTTGAAAATCTTTCTCGTTTATACAATTCTAGTTTTTCGAATATTTTGCATTTCTTTTTCAAAAAAGTATTCATATCCTTCATGTCTGGTGAATCATTCCCAGTCCCTCCTTGTCGTAAAATCGAATTTATTTGCCATAACATAAATTATTAGTCTGTCCCAGGTATCTGTATTTTCTCCTAGAGCCTTTAGAGATCGCAAATGTTTTGTAACCGTATCATAACGATTCCTCAAATCGATATGAGATTCTTTTGTGAGAAATTTCAAATCAAAAATAGCTCGAATGTGGTTATGAATTATGAGTTTTCTATTCTCATATCTGTCTTCTAATAATTGCCAAGCGACCCTGTAATTGTCGGACGGAACTTCAATCGCCTTTATTATTTGAGAAGCTTCATTTTCCAAAGGAGATCGTGAATAATAAATTTTTTGATTTCTGACAACCATTCATTTGATTCGACCAATGCCTTGAATGCATCTCTAAACTCAATCCAATTACTATATTTTCCATCAAATGATGGTAGTTTAATAGTTGGTAATTTTACCTTTGAATTATTTTGTGAAGGTATATCACAGGCATTTTTTGAAATAATTATTCGTTCCCAATATCTGAATCCGTATTGTTACTGAGTTCAATGTCAGACTGTACTTTATTGAATTCTTCATATACCGGTTCTAACCAATCTAATTTTGAATATAACTGAACGGCAATAATATCGTTTAATTTCGTAATGTCAATTGTATCCAAATAGTTTTTAAAACGTGTCAATTCACCTTTAACTTAACCCCGTTTAACCTTCAAAACGTCTACCATCGTCGTATCTCAATCGAATCTTATTTATTAGGAATATGAGGGAAAGGAAAGAAAAAGGAAAATTACTCACAGGAACGAGAACTGCGCCTTCTCTTGGTGTGGATAAATATATTCGATTCCAATCCAAGTTGATTGAGTTGATACTGCCCTGCACTGAACAACTCTCTTCGTAGTCGACTTCACCTTGATTATTTATTTGAAAATCTGGCTCGAAGGACCAATGTTATGTATTGTTCGAAATGGACCGTATATTTTCATTATTATCAATTTGAATAGTATTCATTCTATTTAATAATGCTGCTTGTTTGCAAAAGTAATTTCTGAATAATTTTGTTTCATTTACATATTGGCATGGCAACCGCCATCCACTTTAAGGCACCGCGCGAGGTTGCCAGTTTGAACAATCAATCCAAAATATAATGAAAAGAAGTTGGCCTCAACAGAAAATTCTTCCCGAATATTAAGTAACATAGCTGCAGGCGAACCCGTGTTATCAGTTACAATAATTGGTTCTTAGTAGGAAGAGCAGTAAGTAGTGTTATAATCATTTATACATTGGAAAGTCTTGAACATCGACAAAATAATCAACTTTATATGGCATTTCTAGGTAACTGCTTGGTTATCAGTTGACCAAATCCCGGTAATGGCATAATAAATAATAAATGAATTTGGTATTATTTGAGTCGGAAATTGGATTATTGTATGGATTCAAAATCGCTACCTAATCAATCTTTGAAACGAATTCGAAAATGAAAAATAATTTTAAGTCATCAATCTTCCTCTATTGACCGTATTTTGACTCATCGCAATTGTTATTCCGTAGAATAACCATGGTCAAAGTAAAATTTAATAACTTTTCAACGATGTGCAACTCAACCTCTAGTCCTTTCGAAATTTTCGTCGAGTAATTGTAATGTATCTTCTGTCAAAGTGGATCGGTAATTCATTAAACATTTTCTGTCCCATTATTCCACATCAAACTGTTCAAGATAAGGGTACCATTCAGATCTGCACTTATACTTGACATTTAAAATGCATATTGTGAAAAAACTTATTGACGAAATAAAAAAAATATGGTTGAAAAGTGAATTGAATTACTCCTTTAACGATGTGACACTTGATTACCCTTGCTATTTGAAATTTTTAAGTTGATGTAGCGCCCGCGCCATCTATCAAGCAATCCCAATGTCTTCCATTTCGGAAAGTAGTATCGGTGATATCATTCAAAATGGTTTTTATCACATTATTCTACGTCAAACCGTTCAAAAGTTGACAGGGGTGGGACTATAAAAAGCCGCACTGTATCCACAATCTCTCGCAACAATTTCAATTTGAAGTTTGCGCACTGTATTTTCAATTCAAATTCAACAAATACTGTTATATCAGTTCACCACAAATTGTTGAATTTTTCTAACGTTCATAAATATGTTATCTCTCGCAAATATAAACTTTCTATGTGGATCGAATCACTTCTCACCGATCTCCCAGAAAATTACAACTTAATTGTGATAATTTGAAAGGTTCACAAAAATATCAACAGCAGAATCGTAGGAGTAAAATAAACTATTTTATCAGAAATATATGCCATTCAAAATCTAATGAAACTGTTATAAACGTTAAAATTGCTGACCTTTTGGTTTCACATTCTTATTGAATCTTGAGGAGTAAAACAGACAATTTTATCAGAAATATATGACATTCATTAACTAATGAAAGTATTTTATCATTTTGGTTTCACATTCGCATTGTATCTTGAGGTTCTGAAAGAAATATCGGAATATATTTACAAACCACTTTGTTTTTTTATCAAGCTGATTTTCGACAAATGACCAACAATATGCAAAGGAGGAATTGTTACACATATTTTCAAAACAGGAGAGAAAAACGATATCAGCAACTACCGTCCCAAAAGTTCGTTTCCATAACATTGCAAACATTTTTGAGGAATCCACAAAATGAAGATTATTAAAATTTTCAATAAACACCGGTTACTGTTAAACCTTCAGTTCTGTTTTCGTTAAAATAAATCAACGTATGACGCAATAGGTTTTAGACAGAAAACATTCATCGAGCCCTAGCAACCTTGTGAGCCAAGCCTTGTGCAATAGCCTTCTTGGACCTCGCTAAGGCTTCTGTTACGGTCAGTCATAAATTTCTTTAGGAAAAACTTCAAAATTGGTATGAGAGATGTGGCTCACTATTTGAGAGATATCTAGGAAATGAGTGTCAAAGACTCAAAATAGAAAATATTGAAAGCCAATGTCGAACTATCAAGTACGGTGTACCACAGGGTAGTGTTCTTGAACCGGTACTATTTTTGGCCTATATCAACAGTATACTGACTGCACGGATAAGTGATTTCTTACGCAGACGACACAGTACTATTCATAGAGAGACCTTCTAGGAAATAATATCAAAGAAATACGACATGAAACAAATCAGGGAAAGGTTCGATAACATTTAACGTGAAAAAACCGTATTCGCAAACAATAAAAGACTTCCAAAAATCAAAACTATGAATATTAACCTACCTTTCCGATAACATGAACAAAAAGAAAATATAAAAATATTCATAGACGCTCATCTCCGATTGGACCATCATATTCATTTTGTTACAAAAAAATACAATCCATCTCCTTCCTATTCACAAAACTAAAATGTATAACGGATGTTAACGAACTTGTTTCAATATATTAATTAGGTACACTCTTGTACAATCAATCATATGGTAGGTTGAGGAGGAGTCTACTCAACCACATCAAGAGAATATTCAAAGAGAATCATTAAAATTATGTTCAATCTGATAGAATAATTTTTTGTATTTTTCGTCAAAATCTGAATCCGAAAGTAAATCTATATTGTTATCGCCCGTTATTATATACAGGTCACTTTTTTCAATTTACTGAATATAGTTCAATAAATTTATATTGAACAGTTTCAGTTATGAATCATACATCAATAGATAAACCCGACCACAGAGTCGAATATGTATTGGCCTTTTTTTTTGTAAAAACACTCTCTAACTATAAAATTATAAGGGTTTCCAATTCAATATCACAGATTATTGTCCTATAGCATTAACCATCATCGAATCAAATCCCACAGATGACTCCCAACACTAGTACTGATAAATTCAAAGAATACATGAATTATGCAACATTGAAAACTGATTTGAAAAATGAGACGTGGGATGACTTTCACTCTTTACGGGATGTTGACGAAATGGCTGATAAATTAACTGCAAAAGTCAACATATACATTGAAAAAAAAATTAATAAAGTTCAAGCTATGAAAGAAAATTGGCAAAATGCATATCTTCACACTAAAAGACGCAAACAACCTACGTCTGAAAACACAGTACCACACCTACAAAAATAAATCAATAAAAAATAGTGAAGGCATATACACATAAACTAATCAAAAACAATATGAATCAATACCAGGCTCTCTGGGAATGAGTGATTGACACCTTCAATCAATTCAAACGTGAGTCAAAAAATGAAAAAAAAATATCAACCGACGATAAACTTTTACATTCCAAAAAGATATCTCTAATAGTTTCAATGAATATTATAATACTTCGTGTAAACCATAAAAGAAAATGAGGTAAGATAGGAAAACATAATGTATCTTTATCCCATCAACACCAAAGTAGTCCACGAAATCATAATGCAGCTGAAATAAAAAAAGTAGAAAACGGATTGTTGATAAAAATGCATTTATTTTTTGAACTATTACAGTTATTGGTTTGGTCCAAATTCTTTATGGTAGATATTTCAACACTTGATGGAACCGTCTTGAAGGTTTATTGCTGTAGCTTCAATTGTTATGAATGTATAAGTCTAGAAAAATCGAAAAATATAGAAGAAACCATCGATTTCTATGAACAAACGCATGTAACTGAAATCGTTTCAATTGTCCGTTGCCGTATCTCTAAAAGTTTAAAAAATATAGCCGTTAAAACTAAACACATCTAATGCCGCTTTGATTTTTTATATGTATCAAAATGTAAATGCTTTAATTTTTTTCCACATTTTATTGCATATTGTTGTTTTCGTTACTTTGTTATAAAAAAAATATAAATATATAAAATTAAATTTATTATATTTAACAAAAATAAATATAAAAAAATATTTAACAAATAGTATTAAAAATTTAAATCTAATTTATTAATAGCTTTTTTATATCTCAAAATAGTGATAAAAAAAATTTCTTGAAAAAATCGATTTTTTTAATCTTTCAATTTTGGTTTTTGTTTGAATAATTCATAATTGATAGATTATAACAATTAAAAATACCGCAAGTTGATGATCTTATTGAGTATAGTTTCAAAAGTTCTTCACAAAGCGAAATAATATAGGAGCTTTTGTTTAACAATATCCGACTTGAATTTGAATTGTTAATTAACAATAGGCGCATTTTATGAAAAATCTGGGAATTTCTTTTCCAATTAATTTTTTTTTTCCTGCGCAATTTTTTTTCCCTTAAATGTCTAGATAATACCATGATTTTTTAAATTGCACAGTTTTTTTAAAGAGACCAGTGAAACTAAACAAGCGGTGCTACATTTATATTCGATTGATAATGTTAGGCTGCTGGTGAAAAACAATCAAACACCTTCAGTAGAATAGAGTTTGTATAAAGCAATTATATTTAGGCACAATTTATTTTCGAAAGGCAAGCAGCAGACTTCTATAATTTCAAGCGACAGCTCTGATTATTATCACAAAATTTATAATCGAAAATGGCGTTGTACGTATAGCGGAATGCCTGGCTTATACCTATTCAGTATATTCAATCAAAATTCATTTGTTACATTACCCTTCCATGGTATTCATCGGTGAAATTCATTGAACATAATAAACCATTGATTACCTATTCACCACCAACCTCCATATAAATGAATGATCGGACGAACAGCGTTTTCAATAGGTCCATATTCCGTATATCTAAGCATAAATCTTAATTAGCTCATACTTACCCACGCCATTATGGCCACTCAATTATCATTGCTGTCTAATCAAGTCGGACCGTAATGTGCCATACTAATGGCAAAAGCACTGCTTTACCGACTCCGGACGAACATACATACATGAATTTTCATTTGAAGATACGGTTTTGCGGTGAGATACTAATGGGCATGTCGAAACATTTTTTCGTACACAAACATAAGTCTTGTGTATTTACTTTATAATAACAAGCTACAGATTCATGCATGTACATGATGATCTGTTTCTTGTCATTCTCTCATCATAGGTAATATCCCGAATCAGGAAGCATCATGAAATAGGCAATAATATTCGAGAAAAAAATTTCACGTAATAAGTAATGCCAAGATATTTTTATCTAGATCCATTTCCTATCTTCGTTCATTGGCCAGATTTCAGCTGCACATGCGCGGATTTGCATCGTCATTTGACGTCACCAGGGAACCTGGACGGTTCATCCGCCATGAGTGCCCATGTATTTTCTACTTTTTCAAGCGGTTTTTCTTGCTGTAGTTTTTTTAGTGTTCATATGTTGCTGAATCATTTGACTTTGTTTCAATGTATTTCTAGTGCCACAAGCATCTTTATTTACTCGTCAATAAGTGAAAAATGAATCGACTGTTAAGTCCGTGGTAGTACACTTCTTTTTACAAGATTTTATTTAGTTTCACCTGTCCCGATGTTCGTCATCAAATCTTGCACGTTAAATTTGACCCACTTCTAGTTGTTCGATTTACGTGAAATTTGGCAGGTGTTCATAGTTTCCGTGACACTGCATTATGCATTTGTTAGAGAAGAAAAAAACAAAATGGCGGCTCCAAGATTTGTGTTTATGGTCCGATTCTATTCAAAATTGGTATGTGGGGGTTTTTTGGGTCGGAGATTATGAATTTTTTGTCAAAATCCACAAATTCAAGATGGCGGCTCCAAGATGGCGAACAAGTTTTGTAATTATGGTCCGATTCGATTCAAAATTGGTATGTGGGTGTTAGGGGTACTTACTAAAAAGCACAAAATAAAATAATTAATCAAAAAAAAAAATTTAAAAACAAGCTTTTATTCAAATACCCTAAAAAGTACGAAATAATTGCTTTGGATGTGAGAAGCTTGTCGCATCTGTATTCGGAATGAAAACTTTGCGCGACAAGCTCTTGAATCTAGAACTCCCGAGATAACTACGTCACACATCCAAAGCAATCATTTTGTACTTTTTAGGGTATATGAATGAAATCTTGTTTTTAAAGAGTTTTTTTTTTCAACTGTTTTCCGATTTATTGAAAATATTTTAGGTAAATATAGCCCCGGAAAATGCTGAAGGGTTGACATAATTCCTTAGGCAGTGTAAGTCAATCTGTTTTATTAAGATCATGCCTGGAAGAATATATTTCCAAAGGAAACACCATTTGAAGGGATAATGTACCTAGTTTGTAACAAAGTATGTCAAAGTTTGATTTTTTGTAAAAAAAAAAAAATTTTCAAGTAAAAAGTACCAAAAATGCCGGGAAAACTTCAGCTTTAGAAAAAGATTTGAACGGTTAAAGATAGATGTATGGTTTTTCGACAAAAAAAGTACCCAAAATATTGAGGAAGTTTTTGAAAAAAAAAAAGTTGAGAGGTGTCAAGGGACACCCAGATGGAACGAAGTTCCTTTCGATTAATTAGTGGAGGAATTGTAATAATTTTTTTTTCAAGTTGTAATAATATTTTTTTATTATTAACAAATATAATGTAATATAAACTTAATCAGTAGGCTCGATTTTGGTACATACGCATTGATATTGTTATATTAAAATATAATTTGCTTTTAAATTTATTAAAGTTATGACGCGTACACTTGCTAAACACACAATAATGGAGAGATTATAACGCGTATGACTTGGTTACCACAATAGTAAAGAGAGGTTATAATGCGTACTTGCTAAAAATACATAAGCATTTATTATTGTCTGTATAAAATCTCTACTTACCCAACTCCATCAGGAATATCCGGAACTTATGCAGAAATACTGTCAGGATTCATTATTGTTATCAATTTTTATTATAATTCATTATGTACAAAAAACCTGTATACACTCAACAAAAATAATCGTCGCGACACCACACTGTTCAATGCGAAATAGAAAGACGAAACGAAAATAACTGGCTTGCTTTCTATGAGAGAGAGAGAGAGAGACAGACAGAGAAACACGCGCATGCCGCACGGCTTACAACTACAGCAGAAAGTGTCGTTACAACTTTTGGTCTCAATTTATTCCGTCTAGCCCCCTTTCGCAACGCGCGATAAGGAACTTCGTTCCGAAAATTGTCTAGAGACAACGGTATACGTTGTTTCAACCCTTGAGACGTCGGGGGAAGTTACATTTCTCGGGGTAATCCTAGACTGTAAATTAACATGGAAGCTGGCAAAAGTAAAGAAGAAAGCTGTCACTAATAGTAGCCAGACCGGCACATGTCCCAAAATGGTGTATTGGACATACAATAATGTGGTGAAAACCATGATCACATATGCATCTTTGGTATGGTGGACAAAGATAACCCAAAAAATAGCCGCGCTTGAGTTGAGCAAGGTACAAAGACTTACCTGCGTCAGTATAACGAGGGCTATAAAAACAACACCAACAACAGCACTACTGGAACTTCCACGCGATTGGGGGAAGCAAGAATTGGACTTCTAAGGCTACAAACTACGAGCAACAGATCGGATCAACAAGATAAAGGAATTAGTGGGAGGCAACATTCTTGAAATGAAACCAACGGACCACACAACTCCCAGATACTTCTTTGAGATGAACTTCGAGGTGATCATAAAGACCGAAGGAAATGGACAGACGACACCATCAAGAGCAGACCTGGAGAGAGGATCTAGTACACAGACGGAACCAAGACCAAGGAATAAATTGGTGCTGGTATATACAGTGAGGAGAAGGAACTCCCAAATGAGCACCTCACAGGGAATAAATACTTCCGTAGTCCAAGCTGAAATGTACGCAAACTTGCAATGAGTGAGAGAAAACAACATGAGGAAAGTGTGCAACGCACGGAACAAAATATGCCCTGGCGTCACTGAAGGCTCTCACGATCACAAAAGTGACTTCGAAACTGGTATGGGAGTGCCGAGAAGAACTCAGTGCCCTGGCAGAACACAACAAAATAACTTCGATGTGGGTTCCAGGACACTGTGGCATCGAGGGCAACGAAAAAGCTGATGACTAGCTAGGACTGGCCCATCAACTCCATAATTGGCCCTGAGCCTGACTCGGAGTGACGAATCGGTCATCGAGTGCATACGGGACTGGGTCGAACAAAACAAAGAGAGCGCTGGGACCACGGAAAACATATATTATAGAACTGTCGAAACGAAGAACTGAAAAACTAGTGAAGTCTCCTCACTGGCCACAGTCTAATGAGAGGACACCTGCACGAAATGGAGCTGTATAACAGAGAACATTCCTGCAGACAATGTGGCAAAGGAACAGATACAAGCATATATTGTCAAACCACAAATTTTTTTTGCAATATCCGGACATCCAAGGTTAACCCCCGAAGAATACAGTATCCAACCGGTGGATAACATGTACAGACTGGTACAGGAGAACAGAGTTACAGAATGGGTGCTGTAAATCAAAAACCGGAAGGCACAAAAAGCCCAAGAGGCTGGGGTGCAGCTGGTGACTAGACCAGGAGGAAAAAACACCTTTAAGACGCTGGCGCGCCGCAGAAATGAGTGTTTCAGTATTTTGAGGAATTCAACCCCCAAAGGGATTAATGGAGATTGAAAATTTCATTAGGTTCCGTTACTTCCCATGAAAATTGGTGTTTTGGCTTTTATGTTGCAAATGAAGGATTTGTTCAACATTATTTGAAAATGTTTCCCTAAAGTGGTGAAAAGGAGTTGGTGAATTTTAATAGTTGTCACAAAGACTTTTGCTGTCAAATCAAACGAGATAACGGAAAATGGTATAACGGGAAACGGGATAACCGGATAACGGGAAACAGACATAAGCTAGTTGAAACAAATACAAATTCTACGCAGACGAAGTAGGAATAAGAGCTAGGTATATATAAAATTATTGTGTCATCAACGAAACTGAAAATATTTCCAGTGGTGGTCAAGAAAAAGAGACTGTTGATTTTTTAAATGACGAGCAAAGGGCCCAGAACAGTTCCCTGTGGAACGCCGAATGCATTGCACGAATAGATATAATTTCTACTAGTTTATATTTTCAACTAATCCAACGCGTACAGGAATCATCAATTCACTGAACTGGAATGGAAACAGAAGCCAAACCTTCGATTCATTAATTGTTCTGTTTGCCCATAACTATTTTAAGTCAATAATGATTGGCCGAACCCAAGACCATATTCCGCATATCTAATGCATAAATCTTAATTAGCCATACTTCCCCACGCCACTTAATTATCATTACTGTCTGATCAACGTGCCATATCAATGGCGAACGCACTGCTTTGCCGACTTCAGATTAGCGTGACCCCACGCTCAACCTGGAGCTGGATGATTCGCTATTACTAAAGTACCATCACTTTGCATAATGGTCCGATTAAGTGGAATTTGGTAATGGTACGGACAAGCGAGAAGTGGTGTTAACTAAAATATCTTATTAACACTATAACCGGGGAAGCGCACTTACCTCTGCTATGGATAATACCGATAATTCAGTGGGGTGGAACGTTATGTTGTTTACGTAGGTCGCCTTCAATCGTTATAAGGGAGAAATGGAGGTTTAGAGAAAAATCAATGTTTGGGGGGAAATTTTCTATACAGGGTGATTCAAAAGTACTTTGACGAACTTCAGGAGGTGATTTCTCACAATATTCTTGAATGAAATATCCGAATGAATATATGTACGTAAACGCTTCGTTTCCGAAATACAGGGTGTTGAAATTTTATTTTTATTTTCGTTTTTTTCTAATAACTTTCGAAATACTGACCTCAATTGAACGTGAATTTGTAGAGAGAGGTTTTTTTGAGGTGTCGAACTCAAACCTGGTGTTATTATTGCTCTCACTCATAGGAGGCGCCACATACACTTCTTTTTCTTTTTGAAGATCCACAACTTTTTTGAGCGTACTTGTAGCACATTTTTCAGTAGAAAAATCAATTCCTTTGTCATATCTACTTGAAAATGCTACCCTTGTTACAAGTCGCTATAAGCAACTATTTTCTAGATATTTGGACTTGAGAATTTCAAGGAGATTATTTGATAATTGATGCGTGTTGAAGTTGTTACCATTATTTTGCATTTTTGACAATAATGCTTAGGAAATGAATTTATAGTTTTGGTAATTACATATTATGTGACAGTTAAGCGTTTTGTTGTTTTGTTGAAGTTTCTGTAAGTTTTAAAACAATAATTTTAAAAAAATTTATTACATAAACAATAATGCTCATTTAGCCGATATGCATTTCGTTTATGGCCTTGCGGATGGCAATGCGCGCGAAGCAAGACGTATTTACCAGGAGCAATCTCCTAATCGAGTACTGCCGTCAGTTCCAACATTCCACCGTCTCTAGAATAATAATAATTATTTCCCTTCTGATTATCGAGCGACATATTGGAGGGGGTTTTAACTATTATTGTGTTGTGATCAGAGAGGTGGTTGTCCACAACATGTGAATATGCTTCGGCATATATATATATATATATATATATATATATATATATATATAATATTCAGTATAATCACTTCATTTGAATTGTGTTGTTTGAATAAGTCACATCACACACACACACACACACGTACACCACTATGAAACGAGTGATGATAAATGAAACTAATAATGAAACCTACTATTTGGTAACTTGGAGTTAGGCATATAAAAATGCTAGAAAGACGTATTGGCAATATGTAGCACTAGATCGAATGAGATTCCAAAGAAGAATAAATGAAGTTGCAAACATTATTGATCCAATATTGAATACTGTTCATAGATTTAAAATATTCCACCAAAGATTTTGTGATTGATAAATAAATGTATATTATAAACTATAAGCATCTTGTTTTATTTTCCATAGTGAAATTGAATATTTATACACCGGCGTTTAGCAGAAACAGGTAGCTTTAAATTGGCTGGAAAACTTCAATTTTTAAGATTTGTACTCTTCACGGACGAGGCAAACTCCTCCCGAAATGCTATCAAAAACTTTCATAACAACCATGTTTGGGCTCATTATCAGTATCAATTCTCTGTTAATGTATGGGCGGCAATAATTGATAATTACTTGATAGGTACTATAAAACTCCAGTAGCGAACGAGGAAGATCTAAGAAACCGAATAGTAGACGCCTGTGAAACAATAAGAAACACCCCAATTATTTTTGAGCGGGTTCGAGATTCAATGACTAGACGACTGAATGCCTGTATCTTTGCTGAAGGTGGACACTTTGAACAATTTATTTGAATACCATTTAGTTTCCTCCATTTTATTTAATTCTACATATTCAAAGTTTCTTGAAATAAAATGTTGATATTTCTTGCAAATTTTATTAGAACAAATACAGATTTTGCACCCTTGATACAAAAATAACTATTTCAAACGAGTAAAAATAAATAGAATAGGTGGCGCCCCCTACAAAGAAACAAAACTATTCACTTCAAACTAAAATTCATTTCCTTAGCATTCTTGTGAAAAATGCAAAATAATGGTAATAACTTCAACACGCATCTATAATCAAATAATCGACTTGAAATTTTCAAGTCCAAATATCTAGAAAACGGTTGCTTATAGCGACTCTTAACAGGGGTAGCTTTTTCACGTAGATATGACGGAGAAATAGATTTTTCTACTGAAAAATGTTCTAGAACTAAGCTCAAAAAAGTTATGAATCTTCAAAAAAAAAGACGTGTTATTACGAAAGGTATTTAGAAAAAAACGAAAATAAAAATAAAACTTTAACACCCTGTATCTTGGAAACGAAGCGTTTCCGGACATACATATATATTTGGATAATTCAATCAGAATATTGTGAGGAATCACCTCCTGAAGTACTCCTGAATCACCCCGTATACAGAGTTACCATTAAAATTCGCATAAAATGGAAAAAAATATATTATTCAATTTCCTCGAATCCACTTACGTCTGAATGTTTTTAGTCTAATTCACAAGCTCAAAAACGTGTTAATAGCTCCTGAAAATATGAGCGATAGCTCATTGGATTCGGAATGACGTCTAGAAAAATATATTGAAATGTTTTATTAGCAGATAAAAAATTGCAAAAGTTATAAACAAATTTAAATGGAAAAAAGGCATTTTGTTTTTCGCAAATAAATCAGAAACTATAGGAGATAATCAAAATCTAAAAAAAGATTCTCAAAGAGAAGGAAATTTTCAATGAAAAATTCTGATATTGCTGATAATTTCAAATTAACGCTGAAAATAAGCCTCCTCGTGGCTATTCCGGGATGCACGTGCGCCTCTGAAGCGAGTAAGTCACATAATTTTTTTTCAAGTATTAAATTTCTATTAAAAAAATTCAAATAAATTATGGTTGGAAAAATCAATCTCAAACTCAATTTTCAAAAAGTTAGACGATTGTTTATTAACTAAATTTTTTAAGACCTCCGAGTTGATTGAAGGCAATGAAAATTGATCCCCATTTTTAGTCCATTTTCTGTGATATCGCATATTTTATATTATTTCCGAACATATTTATTGCATACTGGATTACTGAATTACTAGAAAATGCAATTTATCGAAAATAAAGTTTGAGTTAAATTGTTCCTAACATAGGTATTAGTTCCTAACTTTCTCAAAGCAAATCAATAGTGCTAATTAATTATCAAATAATTTGATATCAAATTACGCTTCTGATTTTCCCACACTTGTGCCACCTAAATGAAACATTTTTTATTATTGCATGTACGTAGAAAATAGTTATTAATGCAACAAGTGCAAAAACTAAGTGTTTATTGCACTCGACATGAAGTTGTCCGACGAGGCCGCCTGGCCGAGTAGGACAACAGGTCGAGTGCCATAATCACTTTTTGCACGAGTTGCATACAATATTTTTTTTTATTGGTGCCCCTTTTTACCCATTTAAAGCACGCCTCAGCGTGTTTAAATCGAACTTTAAAAAACGCGCGTTTTTTAAAGGTAACCATGACAACATCAACAAATCGAGAAACGTGAAGTCTAAATGACAAATTTTTGATTATTGATCTGACAGGAGTACCTTGTAACGTCAGATAAAATATTACTAACAATTCGTTCATTTATATGTGCTCCTCCATCCATTTGATGAACTTTTCATATTCTTTTTTATATATATCACTGGATTTTCGCGGTATTAACCGCGATTCTCTCTCACTATTCAAAAATCGATATTAGAATCATTCATTTTTGAGTTCTGGTGACAACAAATATTGATCTTTGGGAACAAATTGCAAATGAATGTTTTCTCATTTCCATGACAACGAAAGGTATACTGATGTCACATCACGAATTCAACCTTCTTGCATTATTAGTTCTTATTTCTATTTTTTGTAGTAATAATACCAGTATATATGATTTCAAAGTGCACCAATAAAAAAAAATAACGTAAAGTATTCGTGGATAACTGGTCTTAAAAACACTTGCTCTATTTCGAGCACTCCGGCTGCGCCGTCGTGCTCGAAAAATCGCGCGTGTTTTAAAGCCCTTTTTATCCACTTATACTTTAATATACAATTTTTTTATTGGTGCCCCTTTTTACCCATTTAAAGCACGCCTCAGCGTGTTTAAATCGAACTTTAAAAAACGCGCGTTTTTTAAAGGTAACCATGACAACATCAACAAATCGAGAAAGGTGAAGTCTAAATGACAAATTTTTGATTATTGATCTGACAGGAGTACCTTGTAACGTCAGATAAAATATTACTAACAATTCGTTCATTTATATGTGCTCCTCCATCCATTTGATGAACTTTTCATATTCTTTTTTATATATATCACTGGATTTTCGCGGTATTAACCTCGATTCTGTCTCACTATTCAAAAAATCGATATTAGAATCATTCATTTTTGAGCTCTGGTGACAACAAATATTGATCTTTGGTAACAAATTGCAAATGAATGTTTTTCTCATTTCCATGACAACGAAAGGTATACTGATGTCACATCACGAATTCAACCTTCTTGCATTATTAGTTCTTATTTCTATTTTTTGTAGTAATAATACAAGTATATATGATTTCAAAGTGTACCAATAAAAAAAAATAACGTAAAGTATTCGTGGATAACTGGTCTTAAAAACACTTGCTCTATTTCGAGCACTCCGGCTGCGCCGTCGTGCTCGAAAAATCGCGCGTGTTTTAAAGCCCTTTTTATCCACTTATACTTCAATATACTATTTTCTACGTTCATGCAAAAACAGAAAAATGTTTCAAACAGATGGCACTAAGTGTGGAAAATAAAAAGCGTACTAAAAAATTGCGTCGATATGACGGTTATGTTTGTCATGATCACAAATGACAGATTAGTGAAATAAACATTTTATTGCACAGTGCAATAAAGAACCACTTTTTTCACTAAACATAGTTCAATAAAGTTTTGTTTTTTGCATGAACATAGAACAAATATTGTATGCAACTGGTGCAAAAAGTGTTTATTGCACACGACGTGTTGTCCAACTCGACCTGACGGCCTCGTCGGACAGCTTCACGTCGAGTCAATACACACTTACTTTTTGCACTTGTTGATAAATAACTATTATTGTGGTATTGAAAAGTTCATACAGTGCGACTTTTTATAGTCTTCTCCCCCCCCGTTAACTTTTGAAAGGTTTGACATAGAACGATGGGACAAAAACCGTTTGGAATGATATCACCAAATACTATTTTTTTTAATTAAATACATTCAGATTGCTCGATAGATGGCGCGGGGGGCACATCAACTTACACATTTCAAGTGGCACATCGTTGAACAGATAATTCAATTCTTTTTTCAAGCATCCTATTCTTTTTCGAATTTCTTCGGAACGTTTTTTCACAATATGCATTTGAAATGTCAAGAATTAGTGCAGATCTGAATGGTACTCTTACCTCGATA